>VWZE01024133.1:29526-50709 GCA_013396675.1 Eubucco bourcierii | reverse complement strand
CATAAAAAAAAAAAAAAAAATTAAAAAATTAAAGAAAAAAAAAAGGAGGGCCTAAGACTTTATAGCTTTTTGCATTGAAAATTCTTCCGTTGACACATGGGAGCTGCAGTCCCGTGGACTCAATGCCTTGTGAAATTTGGCTTCTCTTTAATCAGTGTCCTGGTTTGAGCTGGAGCAGAACCAATTCTGGTCTGTGCTCTGAGTTTCCAGCTCAGTCTCTGTTCATTGAGGCATTTTCTGAAGTTCAGGACAGGGTTGCACAACCAGGGGTTGCTTCTAGAAGGGAGAAGCGGATGGGGAGAGCTCCTGCCAAGGGCTGGGCTGCAGAAAGGCTCTGCCTGAGCCTTGCTCCTCTGCACACCAAGGGCACTGCCACTTTGGGGTCAGGAGGGTAGAGGTGGCAGCTGTAGGGAGGAGTGGGCAGGACAGGTGAGCCTCAACTGGTCTCTGGTTCCCATTTGCTGCTGAGTCCAGTCTGGGACTTGCCCAGTGCTTGCCCCCAGCATCAGTGGTGCCAGCAGTGTTACTGCCACCAGGGTTTGGCTTAGCTCTCGCTTTGTGTCTCTTTGTTCCTCTTCATGGGACTGTTCTTTCCATCCCAGCTGGTTGAGTTTCTTTCCCACGTCATCAGTCTCTTTCCTTTCCTTTCCTTTTCTATTTGGGAAGACCTCTGCCTTGGTTCTTGGAGAACCTGTGACACTCCTCTGGTTGTGAGTCCAGCCCTGACCCTTTGACAATAGCTTATTTCCATCCTAGGAGTAAGTGGCCTTAGTACTTCCCTACACACCTCTGGTCATACACAACAATCAGTTCCTAGGCTAACATAGAACCATAGAATGGTAAGGTTGGAAGGGACCTCAAGGATCAGCCAGTTCCAACCCCCTGCCATAGGCAGGGACACCTCCCACTAGCACAGCTCACTCAAGGCCTCATCCAACCTGGCCTTGAACACCTCCAGGCAGGGAGCAGCCACAACCTCCCTGGGCAACCTGTGCCAGTGTCTCACCACCCTCACTGTGAACAACTTCCTCCTAACATCCACTTTCAATCTCCCCTCTGCCACTTCAAACCCATTCCCCTTGTCCTGGCATTGCAAGACCTTGTCAATAGTCCCTCCCCAGCCTTCCTGGAGCCCCCTTCAGATCCTGGAAGGCCACTCCAAGGTCTCCTCGAAGCCTTCTCTTCTGCAGGCTGCAGAACCCCAACTCTCTCAGCCTGTCCTCACAGCAGAGCTGCTGCAGCCCTCTGGTCATCTTCATGGCCCTTCTCTGGACCTGCTCCAACAGTTCAGTGCCCTTCAAAGGGTGACACTGCAGCTGGTCTCATCAAGGGCCACCCAGCGAGCTGCAGACCCTCAGACACGAGCTATGGGCCAGCCACAGACAGAGAAGGACTCATCATGATGATCTTTAAGGTCCCTTTCAACTCAAGCCATTCTGTGATTCTGTGTTGCCCTCATTCCCAGCCAACAAAGGGTACTTTGTGTTTAAAAATCCAAGCCAACCTGGGGCTAAAATCCTGAAAGCAGCAATTGCTGAGAAAAGAGCTGCATCTGCCCACCCACCGTTATCTTCACCTGGGCATGGATGTGGCATTTTGAAACATTAATCAAGGAAAATTAGTTTCTATGGCAACCAATGGTGCATTTAATGGATGAGTGTTGTGCAAAGGAATGCTGCCAATTATGAATAACTGTGAGATATCAAAAGGTTCACTGTGACCTCACAGATCATCTTCTGGAGAGGCTGCAAACTTACCTGGACATTGTGATCCCTGGCAACCTGCTCTAGGTGACTTGCATTTAGCAGAGGGGTTGGACTGGAGGATCTCACAGATGTCTTATCATGGATTGGTAAGGTTGGAAAGGACCTCAAAGATCATCTAGTTCCAACCTCCTGCCATAGGCAGGGACACCTCCCACTAGCACAGCTCACTCAAGGCCTCGTCCAACCTGGCCTTGAACACCTCCAGGGAGGTTGTGGAGCACGTTTGGTGCGAGGGTGCTGGAACCCTGGAGCAGGCTGCCTGGAGAGGTGGTGGAGTTTCCTTCTCTGGAGAGATTCCAAAGCCACCTGGATATTGTGAATGTGGGCAAGGTGTTGTGGGTGACCCTGCATGAGCAGTGGGGTTGCACTGAATGATCTCCAGAGGTCCCTTCCAAACCCCAGAAGGCTGTGACAAGGAGCATGTAATCCCAGACAGTCCCTGCTTATTTAGAAGATGATGCTTCCTCTGACTGCTTTGCCCTAAATGTCCTTCTGAGCTGCAGGTTGGAAATGAGGAGAAAATTTCTTCCCCAAAAGTGGTGTCAAGGCCTGGAGCAGGGTAGCCCAGGCAGTGGTGGAGGTTCTGTTACTGGAAGGATTTAAAAGCTGTGTAGATGTGGTGCTGTGGGACATGATTTAGTGGAGGTCTTGGCAGTGTTGTGGTGGACTTGATGATCTGGTGAAACATTGGAATGGGTTACCCAGGGAGGTTGTGGCTGCTCCCTTCCTGGAGGTGTTCAAGGCCAGGTTGGAGGAGGCCTTGTGTGACCTGTACTAGTGGGAAGTGTCCCTACCTATGGCAGGGGGTTGGAACTGGATGATCTTAGAGGTCCCTTTCAACCTAAACCATTCTCTGGTTCTGTCTCAAAGGTCTGAGACAAAAGATCTCTTTGAGACAAAAAAAACTCTGTTCAGGATTTTATGATTCATACACATAATTATGAATCTTATGAGGGATCCTTTGACCTTCTGTTTATCCTGCTGGTTCCAAATAATTATGCAGTGAAATGTAAACCACATGCAAGCAGATTTAGTAACCATTCATGACACAGCCAGATTTTCAAAACCATTCATCTCCCACCTTGAAATACAAGCAAGAAGTTTTATATGTAAAGTTTCCTTCAAAATGTCCTCCTTTGTTTAGTGTCTAAAACACAGCTAAAGATAAACAACATTTTACTATACAAAGAAATATTCATTCCTGAAGTTATGATTTGGTTTAGTATTAGGATAATTTTGATAGAACTTGTGAATCTCCAACATCCAGGGTTGGAACTAGATGATCCTAGAGGTCCTTTCCAACCTAAACCATTCTCTGATTCTGTCTCAAAGGTCTTTTCCAACCACAAGGATTCCTTACCTCCAGTGGTGCCCTGCAGCCAAGGGAGGCTGTGCTGCTTGGAGCAACTCTTTTTTCACACTGAGATTCCCAACAGGCAAGGTGTGTGCCACAGATTCATAGAATGGTTTTGAGTTGGAAGGGGCCACCAGAAGCCATCTAGTCCAACCCACCTGCAGTGAGCAGGGACAGCTTCAACTTGCACCAAGCTCAAGAAGCAGAAGGTATCTCCTAGCAGCCTCTCGACTGCCTGGAGAGCATCCACTTGTTGACAAGTGGCCATCAGCACAGCACTCCACTCCTACAAGCAGAAAGAAAACAGAGCTAAAACAGAGGCAGGGTAGATGATTTTGGGGCTTCCAAAAGCAAATCCTCCCCTGCACTTCTTTCCTGGAGAGCCAGTCTCTCTGCCACCCTCTTCACACGCAGCAGGTCTCAGCTCCTTGATTGCAAAGGGGACAAAGTGACATCGTCTGATAGCACTGCATAGGCGAAGGCTGTCAAAAGCATCTGAGGGGGAGGAAGCTGCTGTGGTGGTGCAGAAGAAAGCCTCAGTCCTCACTCAATCTGAGAGACATATTGGTTGAAAGACATCTTTTGGATTGTCAAATCCAACCATTGACCCTGCACTGAAAGATTAAGATAAGCTCCATCCCTCCACAGGCTGTGCAGGAGAACATCAACAGTGTAACTAGAATGTCATCCACTAGCTGCATACAGCAGCAAGCAGCTGTCCTGCTTTGGGCTAAAACAGGGCTGGCTCTGGTCAGTGCTGGGTCCCCAGCTCATGCTCTGCTCACTGAGGTATTTTCTAAAGGTCAGGGCAGGGCTGCACAACCAGGAGCTGCTTCTAGCAGGGAGAAGCTCATAGGCAGAGTTCCTGCCAAGGGCACTCGCTCTCTGCCTGAGACTTGCTCCTCTGCACACCAAGGGCACTGCCACAGCTTGTGCCCCACCTTGAAGGGCAGCAAGGCAGAGGTGGCAGCTGCAGGGATGAGTGGCCAGGACAGGTAAGCCCCAGCTTCACAACAGGGGTTTGGATTGCATCTCATGCATGGATTGCATCTTCAGAAGCAACCTGAGGGATCCCCAGGGTCACATCTCTTCTTCCCTGGCCAGTGTCCCACCAGGACTCTATCCCTTCTGCCTTCCACCCCAATCTGTGTGTTCCTGAATCCAGGTTCTGAATCCAGTTCCCATACACTACTGAGATCAGCCTGGGACTTGTCCAGTGCCTACCTTGGCATCAGTAGTGCCAATGGTGTGCTTCATTACTCTAAGGGTCACAGAGCACTGGCACAGGTTCCCCAGGGAGGTTGGGGAGACTCTTTGAAGACTTTCAATACCTGTCTGGATGTATTTCTGTGTGACCTGCACTAGATTATATGGTCCTGCTCTGGACTCAAAGCCCACTTCCAGCCCCTAACATCCTATGATGCTATCATCATTGCCATCATGACTTGGGTTGGCTCTACATTTGTGTCTCTGCCTCATGGGATTGTTCTTCCTTCCATCCCAGTTGGGTGAGTTTCTTTCCCAGCCCACCAACCTCTCTCCCTTTTTCCTTTCTCTTCCCTTTGGGAATGCAGAAGGCTTGACAGAGGTTCTCTGGCATTCCTCTAGAGGCTAGCCCAGCCCTGACCCTTGACATCCAAAACTGTGGTGAATTGAACCAAAGTTTCTGCTGCTTTTTGGCAGTGGGGATATTGGAGAAAAGCACTGAGAGAGGTATGGCAAGAGAATCAGAGTGGATGTAGAATCAGCAAGAATCACAGAATGGGAAGGTTGGAAGGGACCTCGAGGATCATCCAGTTCCAACCCCCTGCCATAGGCAGGGACACCTCCCACTAGCACAGGTCACTCAAGGCCTCCTCCAACCTGGCCTTGAACACCTCCAGGGAGGGAGCAGCCACAACCTCCCTGGGCAACCTGTGCCAGTGTCTCACCACCCTCACTGCAAACAACTTCCTCCTGACATCCACTTTCAATCTCCCCTCTGCCACTTCAAACCCACTGCCCCTTGTCCTGGCATTGCAAGACCTTGTAAATAGTCCCTCCCCAGCCTACCTGGAGCCCACTTCAGATCCTGGAAGGCCACTCCAAGGTCTCCTGGAAGCCTTCTCTTCTGCAGGCTGCAGAGCCCCAACTCTCTCAGCCTGTCCTCACAGCAGAGCTGCTGCAGCCCTCTCAGCATCTTGGTGGCCTCCTCTGGACCCCCTCCAACAGTTCCATGTCCTTCCTGTGCTGGGGGCTCCAGAACTGTCCACAGTGTAGTCAGATGTACAGGGACATACCTGGGGGGTTTCAAAGGTGTGGAGATGTGGTGCTGAAGGACGTGGTTTAGTGCTGATCTGGCACTACTGGATTAACAGTTGGACTTGATGGTCCTAAAAGTTTCTTTCAACCAAAATTATTCTGTTTTGAGGTTGGTGGATTGTGTGCACCATGGTGCCCAGATACTCTGCTGCCTTCTTGTCCTTCTCAGGACCACCTGCATGGTGTGAGGCTGTCTGCAGTGGTTATCTGCTGCCAGCTGAAATCTAGGAGGAGGAGTGGATGCTTTCTGTTATGTTTTTTTCTTTCATGCCAGCCCTCCTGTGTGTTTCAGCAAAGTGCAGGTTTAGTCCTTTTTGTCTTTCCAGGCATTGCTTTTAACTTTCTGGTCAATTGATGTTGTTCTGTAAGGGGCTGATGACTTGAATGTGGCACTTTGTGCTCTGCTCCAAGTCATCTCGAAATGACGCTGCTCTGTCGGGGCCTCTCTTTGAACACATTTCTTCAGATTTATTCTTTACTGACTTCCCAGTACATGCCACAAAATGTTCCTTGTGCTTAGTTACACACAGGTGGAGATGGGGAAATTCACCTCCTCAGAGTTCTTGGTTGAGTATCTAAAACTGGGAACTGGTCTGAAAGGTGGTTTCAAATTGGTTGAGGTCTCATCGGCGTCAGTGAGGTCTTGGTGGAGAACAATGGAAGGTCACAGTAGTTATGGCAAAGGGAAAGGAATCATAGAATCACAGAATTGTTTTGGTTACAAGAGACCTTTAAGATCACCAAGTCTATCAACAGTTGCTAACTCAGCACTACCAGGTCATCACTAAAACATGTCCCTCAGCACTACTCCTACACAGCTTTGAAACCCCTCCTGGAATGAGGAATACATCACTAGCCTTGCCAGCCTGGGCTGAGTATGACAGCTGTTTTGGGGAAGAAAATTGTTCCTCATAGAGTCATAGAATCATAGAATGGTAAGGTTGGAAGGGAGCTCAAGGATCAGCCAGTTCCAACCCTTTGCCATAGGCAGGGACACCTCCCACTAGCACAGCTCACTCAAGGCCTCGTCCAGTCTGGCCTTGAACACCTCCAGGGAGGGAGCAGCCTCAACCTCCCTGGGCAACCTGTGCCAGTGTCTCACCACCCTCACTGCAAACAACTTCCTCCTAACATCCAGTCTAAATCTCCCCTCTACCAGTTTAAATCCATTGCCCCTTGTCCTGTTGTTGCAAGACCTTGTAAATAATCCCTCCCCAGCCTTCCTGTAGGCCCCCTTCAGATCCTGGAAGGCTGCTATCAGGCCTCCTGGAAACCTTCTCTTCTGCAGGCTGCAGAGCCCCAACTCTCTCAGCCTGTCCTCATAGGAGAGCTGCTCAAGCCCTTTGGTCATCTTCGTGACCCTCCTCTGGACCTGCTCCATCACTTCCATGTCCTTCCTCCAAGACTTCCATGTCCTTCCTCATGTCCAACTTAAACCTCCCCTGGGGCAATTTGAGGCCATTTCCTCTTGTCCTACCACTTGTTCCTTGCAAGGAGAAATCACAAACACTTACAAAATGTTGCTCACCCAAAATGAGCCTCACCATTAATTGAACAGAAAGCTCTGAGCACTCACAGTATCACCAAGGTTGGAAGAGACCTCAAAGATCATCAAGTCCAACCCAATACCACAGACCTCAAGAGGTCTCCAATCCATCATTGCATGTCTGCTTGTCATCCCAGGCATGGTGGAGATTGGGAGGGACCTCTGGAGATGGGTGGTGAGACACTGGAACAGGTTACCCAGGGAGGCTGTGGAGCACAAATGAGTTTCTCCTCATCTTCACATGGAACCTCCTGGGTTCCTCTATGTACTGACAACAAGAAGTGAGCTCCAGAAACAACTACAGGCAACATTTCCAACACTTGTGGTAGAACATAACATCAGCAATTACAACACCCCTGTCCCTGAGTCTTTGCAACTGAGAAATGGTTGATGTTCACCAGAAAGACCTTCACTCACTTCTCCTGCTCAGATGGAACTTCCTGGGTTCCAGTTTGTGTCATAGAATCATAGAATCATAGAATGGTAAGGTTGGAAGGGACCTCAAGGATCATCTAGTTCCAACCCCCTGCCATAGGCAGGGACACCTCCCACTAGTACAGGTTACTCAAGGCCTCATCCAATCTGGCCTTGAACACATCCAGGGAGGGAGCATCCACAACCTCCCTGGGCAACCTGTTCCAGTGCCTCACCACCCTCACTGTAAAGAACTTCCTCCTAACATCCAGTCTAAATCTGCCCTCTGCCAGTTCAAACCCATTGCCCCTTGTCCTGTCATTGCAGGACCTTGTCAATAATCCTTCCCCAGCCTTCCTGTAGACCCCCTTCAGATACTGGAAGGCTACTATCAGGTCCCCTCGAAGCCTTCTCTTCTCCAGGCTGCAGAGCCCCAACTCTCTCAGCCTGTCCTCACAGCAGAGCTGCTCCAGCCCTCTGATCATCTTTGTGGCCCTCCTCTGGACCCGCTCCAACACTTCCATGTCCTTCCTGTGCTGAGGGTTCCAGAACTGCACACAGTACTCCAGGTGGGGTCTGACAAGAGCAGAGCAAAGGGGCAGAATCCCCTCCCTTGCCCTGCTGGCCACACTGCTCTTGATGCAGCCTAGGACTCGGTTGCTGTCTGGGCTGCATGTGCACACTGCAGGCTCATGTTGAGCTTTTCATCAACCCAGACTCCAAGGTCCTTTTCCTCAGGGCTGCTCTCCAGCCATTCACCACCCAGCCTGTATTTGTGCTTGGGATTGTGCCTACCCAGGTGCAGGACCCAGGTGTCTGTTGCCTCTTATCCTGTCACTGGACAACCACTGAGTCTGGCTTCGTCCTTTCGCCCCTCATGGGTCCTTTAGCACTTGCTGAGCATTGAGAAGGTCCTATCTAAGGCAGCTCTTCTCCAGGCTCAGCAGCCCCAGGTCTAAGTCTTTCCTGCTCACAGAGATGCTCCAGGGTCCTCAGCATCTTTGTGGCCTCCTCTGGACTCTCTCCAGTAGTTTCCTGTTTCTTTTGAAGTGGGAACCTCAGAACTAGACCCAATCCTCCAGCTGTGGCCTCCCTAGGGCAGAGTAGATTGGAAAGAGATCCTCCCTTGACCCTGCTGGCCACAACCTTCTTCAGTTACCCCAGGAGAGACTTTTGGCCTTCCTGGCCACGAGGGTACATTGCTTGCTCCTGGAGAACTTGTCCACCAGCAGTCCCAGGTCCTTCTTTGTGGAGCTGCTTTCCAGCAGGTGACACTTCAAAAGTACTGTTGCACACATTATCCTTATTTCTCTTGTCAGACAGAGCAGGGGAGGGTTGTTGTGAGCACCAAATGTATCTGCATTGGAGGTGTGAATTGAAATGCTTTACTACAGGGAGAAAACATCAAATGAACTCTTCATAGTCTGAGCAGCAAAAAAATGGGATGTGAATTTTAATCTTGTCTTTATTTCTATGCTGAAGAAGGCTGGAAATACCCACCTGTGAAAGCTAAATGTGAGCTGGATTGAGTCAAACTTTTATGAGTTGGGGTTTTTTTTTAAGCATGAAATCCAGGGTAATTTAGTCATGAGTCAGCGTGGGGTTTGTCAGGTGTTTGCTGAACGCTTGTAAAGCCTTCCTGTGAGCTGAGGAGCATCATGTGAAATCATCAGGAGGGCCACAAAGATGATCAGAGGGCTGGAGCAGCTCTGCTGTGAGGACAGGCTGAGAGAGTTGGGGCTCTTCAGCCTGCAGAAGAGAAGGCTTCGAGGGGACCTGATAGTAGCCTTCCAGTATCTGAAGGGGGCCTACAGGAAGGCTGGGGAAGGATTATTGACAAGGTCCTGCAATGACAGGACAAGGGGCAATGGGCTTAAACTGGCAGAGGGGAGATTTAGACTGGATGTTAGGAGGAAGTTCTTTACAGTAAGGGTGATGAGGCACTGGAACAGGTTGCCCAGGGAGGTTGTGGCTGCTCCCTCCCTGGAGGTGTTCAAGGCCAGGTTGGATGAGGCCTTGAGTGAGCTGTGCTAGTGGGAGGTGTCCCTGCCTATGGCAGGGGGTTGGAGCTAGATGATCCTTGAGGTCCCATCCAACCTTACCACTCTATGATTCTATGATCAGCAGGCAGCACATGGAGGGAGGTTCTCCCCCACCTCTATTCTGCCCCACAGCTGGTGTACTGGGTCCAGTTCTGGGCTCCCCAGTTCAGAGACAGGGGTAGGATGAGCAGCACTGGTTTGAAACTGGAGCAAGGTAGATTTAGGTTGGACACAGAAGGAAGTTCTTTACAATGAGAGTGGTAAAATACTTTTAACAGGTTTCCCAGGAATGTGGTTGAGGCTATACCCCTAGAGAGATTCAAGATGTCAGACTTGGTGTGGCCCTGGGCAGCCTGATCTCTTTGGAGATGTCCCTACTCACTGCAGGGGAGTTGGACAGCATGACCTGTGAGGGTCCCTTCCAACCCAATGCAATCTGTGAATCTGTGATTTACTGGAGAGTATACAATGGGAGCTACAAGGATGCTGAAGGGCCTGAAATGTCTCTGTAAAGAGGAAAGGCTGAGAGACCTGAGTGGGACCAGGACAGTCCTTCTGCACATCTACTCAGCACTGCTCAGACCACACCTTGAGTGCTGTGTCCAGTTGTGGGCCCCTCAATTCAAGAGAGATGTTGAGGTGCTGGAAGGTGTCCAGAGAAGGGCAGCAAGGCTGGGGAGGGACCTGGAGCACAGCCCTGTGAGGAGAGGCTGAGGGAGCTGGGGGTGTACAGCCTGCACAAGAGGAGGCTCAGGGCAGAGCTCATTGCTCTCTGCAGCTCCCTGAAGGGAGGTTGGAGCCAGCTGGGGTTGGGCTCTGCTGCCAGGCACCCAGGGGCAGAACAAGAGGGCACAGCCTCAAGCCGTGCCAGGGCAGGTTCAGGCTGGATGTTAGGAAGAAATTGTTCCCAGCAAGAGTGGTTGGCACTGGAATGGTCTGCCCAGGGAGGTGGTGGAGTCCCCATCCCTGGAGGTGTTTGAGAGGAGGCTGGAAGAGGCACTTAGTGCCATGGGTTAGTTAATGAGAAGGTGTTAGGGGATAGGTTGGACTGGATGATCCTGGAGGTCTTTTTCAACCTGGTTAATTCTGATTCTGACCTGGGGCTGTTGAGTCCAGAGAGGAACATCCTGAGATGGGAGCCGCTGATGACACAATTGGTCGAGGCCAAGGAGCAATGGATGGAAGCTGCAGCACAGGAGGTTGCAACTCAACACAAGGGCAACTTCTTTGCTGGAAAGGTCCCAGAGCCCTGACACAGGCCACCCGGAGAGGTTGTGGAATCTCCTTGTCTGGAGCCTTACAAGGTCTGTCTGGTTGTGTTCCTGTGCCCTGAGCTAGGTTGCCTGGTCCTGCTGTGGCAAAGGGCTTGGACTGGATGGTTTCTTTGGGTCCCTTCCAACCCCTGACATCCTGTGAGCCTGTGAGGAGGGAATCGCCAGAGCTCTGCTAGGGAATCGCGGTTCAGAGCTGTCAGGAGTTATCACTGCCACAGGCTGCTACAGCTCTTCGCGGGGGGCTGCGGAGGAACTCGCTGCGAGCTGCTGCCGCCGCCCCGGAGAGAGACAGCAGCTCCCCACGGCTCGGACCGCCGAGGTAGTTATACCTGCTGCCTGCTAATGAAAGCGACTCAGGCACTTGGCTCGGTTTGAGTCTTCACTCTGTTGCTTCCGAGTGTTGAATTAGTGATGCTAAAGGTCTGGTTGGGCATCAGTCGGGAATTAAGCTCAGCCGCTCCCGGCTCCTCTGATAGCCGAGGACAAGCTGGGAAGCGGAGGGGGGAGTCTCTCTTCTGCCGAATTACTCACCACCTGGTGGTGACATGGGCACAGCAGGATGAGGTGAAATTCTAGTCAGTGGTGCCACGAGGGTGAGGAGAAATTGGTGCTGGAGCTCTTGAGCAGGCTGCCCAGAGAGGTTGTGGAGTCTTCTTTATAGAATGGTATCATCCTAGGCTGGTTTGGGTTGGAAGGTGATCTAGCTCAACCTCCCTCTCCTGTACAGGGACATCTTCCACTAGATCTGGGAGATTGAATGCAGAGGAAGGTGTCCTTCTGTGAAGAGATTCAAAATCCACCTGGTCGTTGTGATGCTGGCCAAGCTGCTGTGTGTGACCCTGCTTTAGACTGGATAATCTCCAGAGGTCCCTTCCAGCTCCCACCGTGCTGGGATGTTGAGTTTCCTAACAGAACTACAGTTCCTTTAAGAGGGATGAGAGAACAGGATGGGAAAACAGCTGTTAAGATCTTTGGAAACCTCCTCCCCACCAACCGTTTTCTCCAGCCACATCAGCACTTAAGGAGAATTGTTCTCAATTAGCATAGAAAATGCAGCATCCACTCTCCCTCAGAGGAGCTTTTTATGTCTGTCTTGCAGCTGATCAAAGCCAGCACCACGATGAGGTTTTTGTTTTGTTCACCTGAACTGTTGTGGGTTTGGTTTTTTTTTCTGCTTTAATGGCTGGAGCTCTAAAAAAGAAAACCAAAAGCAACTCATTTGCTTTACAGCCACTAATAAAGTGCAGGCAGGATTCTGTGCTGAGTCATTAGAGGAGGTTGCACTAATCACATGTGTTAATTAGGGTGCTACCTATCTTAAATAATGAAGGTGTGTCTAGAATGTGCCAGAGGTGCTCATGGATGTGGATGGAGATGGTTCACTGAGCTTCCAGATTGTCTGTGGGAGCTGGAAGGAGAAGTGAGTGGCCTTTTTGGTGACCATCAACCGTTTCTCAGGTCCAAAGGCTCAGGGACTGAGGATTTGTGATTTCTCAGGTCCAAAGGCTCAGGGACTGAGGATTTGTGATTTCTCAGGTCCAAAGGCTCAGGGACTGAGGATTTGTGATTTCTCAGGTCCAAAGGCTCAGGGACTGAGGATTTGTGATTTCTCAGGTCCAAAGGCTCAGGGACTGAGGATTTGTGATTTCTCAGGTCCAAAGGCTCAGGGACTGAGGGTTTGTAATTTCTCAGATTGCTAGGCTCAGGGACTGAGGGTTTGTAATTTCTCAGGTCCAAAGGCTCAGGGACTGAGGATTTGTGATTTCTCAGGTCCAAAGGCTCAGGGACTGAGGATTTGTAATTTCTCAGGTCCAAAGGCTCAGGGACTGAGGGTTTGTAATTTCTCAGGTCCAAAGGCTCAGGGACTGAGGGTTTGTAATTTCTCAGGTCCAAAGGCTCAGGGACTGAGGATTTGTAATTTCTCAGGTCCAAAGGCTGGGGGCCTGGAGTTCTGTAAGTTTTGTAATTGCTGATGTTATGTTCTACCATGGATGTTGGAAATGTTGTCTGTAGTTGATTCTGGAGCTCACTTAGAATCATAGAATGGTAAGGTTGGAAGAGACCTCGAGGATCATCCAGTTCCAAACCCCTGCCATAGGCAGGGACACCTCCCACCAGCACAGGTCACTCAAGGCCTCCTCCAACCTGGCCTTGAACACCTCCAGGGAGGGAGCAGCCACAACCTCCCTGGGCAACCTGTGCCAGTGTCTCACCACCCTCACTGCAAACAACTTCCTCCTAACATCCAGTTTCAGTCTCCCCTCTGCCACTTCAAACCCATTGCCCCTTGTCCTGTCACTACAAGATCTTGTCAATAGTCCCTCCCCAGCCCTCCTGTAGGCCCCTTCAGATACTGGAAGGCTACTCTAAGGTGTCCTGAAAGCCTTCTCTTCTGCAGGCTGCAGAGCCCCAACTCTCTCAGCCTGTCCTCACAGCAGAGCTGCTGCAGCCCTCTCAGCATCTTCATGGCCTCCTCTGGACCCACTCCAACAGTTCAGTGTCCTTCCTGTGCTGGGGGCTCCAGAACTACATACTTGGTGTTGTCAGCACATAGAGGAATTCAGAGGGTTCCATCTGAAGACAAAGTGAAACTTGTTTGGTTGGAGGGTGCTGCAATCTTGGAGCAGGCTGCCCAGAGAAGTTGTGGAGTCTCCTTCTCTAGAGAGGTTCCAAAACCACCTAGACAGTTGTGATGCTGGGCAAGCTGTTGTGGGTGCCCCTGCATGAACAGTGGGGATGGACTGGTTGATCTCCAGAGGTCCCTTCCAAACCCATGCATTGCTGGGATGGTTTTGGTTTTGTTTGTTTGGTTGGTTGGGTTTTTTTGGGGTTTTTTTGTAACTTGGGTTTGTTGAATTTCCATTTTAAGGACAGAAATGCTGCTGGTAAAACCTAGTCCATCTGAGGTGTCCAGTGGTGGCAGAGTTTGAAGAAATTGCCTTGCTTTTGACAGGAGAGTTAAAAGATCCTTCTGTGGTGTTTTATTCTCTGTGTTGCTGTTCATGGACTGAGTTCTCCTTCAGCCTCTTGCAGCAGGGAGAGGCTGTACTGGGTAGTAATGGATTTATTTTTGCTGTCATCCACCTGAATCTTTGTATCTGGATGCTCTTGAGAGCTGGAGTGAGCTTATCAGTGTGGAAGACCTATCTGCCTTGTGCTGAAGGATGCTCTATAATTGAGGCTTGGTCCCAAGTGGTGTTGAAGAGCTCTTGTTCTGTTTGTTGTTAGGTTATACATCTCTCTCCACACCCTTCCTCCCAGTTTGGATTTCTTTCTTTGGTTTGTTTGGTTTTTTTTTTTAATTTGTTTTGCTTTGTTTTGTTTTTTCCTTTGGGTTGGGTTTGTTTGGATGTTCTGGATATTAGTAAAGGCAAGAAATCAGAACGTGAAGAGAAGCTGAACTTTAAATAAGCTTAACTATTTAATCCATGAGTAAATGTTTGCCTTCCCAGCCAAAAGCAATTAAAAAGAAGAGTCAGCTGCTGTTGTCCTCAGTCGTTTGGTCTGCAGCAGGTGTTTATTCTGGTCCTGTACTACAGAAGAGCTGTTGAAATTAAGATAAACAGACTAAAAAGTGTTGCTGATTTGATAAGTAAGGATATGTTAGTTGTCTTAAATCAAGCTAAAATGAGCAAGGGGCTTTAAAATGCCTTTCTGGACATCAGCATGGTCCATCAGAACAAGCAGTTGATCAATTGATCAGCAGCAGAACAAGCAGATTGAAACCACCTGCAGTGGTGTCCAGCTCTGGGGAATCCTCAGGGCAGACATGGACCTGTCCAGAGGAGGTAATGAAGGTGATCAAAAGGTTTGGAAGTCTTCTGCTCTGAGGGCACATTGAGAGAGTTGAGGTTGTTCAGCCTGAAGAAGAGGAGGCTTCTGGGAGAGCTTCTGGTGGCTTTTCAGTGCTCAAAGGGACAAATCAGAAAGCTGGGGACAGACTTTTGAGCAGAACCTGTTGAGACAGGACAAGGGGTGATGGTTTGAACTAAAAGAGGGAGATTCAGACTGGAATCTTTTAATGGTAGGGGTGGTGAGACCCTGTTCCAGGTGGCCCAGAGAGGTGTTAGATGCTCCATCCTTGGAACCATTCCAGGTAAGATTGTTTGGGGCTGTGAGCAACCTGCTCTAATTGCAGATGTCCCTGCTGACTGCATTGGGAGTGGATTAGGTGACCTTGAAAGGTCCCTTCCAACCCAAACCCACTCTGTGATTCTTTGACCTTGTGTGTAGTTATTTTTCTGTATGGAATATTCTTCTTTTTCCTAAGAAGTGTAATGAAATAGAAATATTTTACCTTCATTGGAACTGTTGGAGCAGGTCCAGAGGAGGTCACAAAAGGAATCAGGGCCCTGGAGCACCTCTCCTATGGGAGAAGAGAAGGATCCAGGGAAACTGCAGCAGCTCTCCTATGGGGACAGGCTGAGAGAGTTGGGGCTCTGCAGCCTGCAGAAGAGAAGGCTTCCAGCAGACCTTGGAGTGGCCTTCCAGTATCTGAAGGGGGCTCCAGGAAGGCTGTGGAGGGACTATTGACAAGGTCTTGCAATGCCAGGCAAAGGGGCAATGGGTTTGAAGTGGCAGAGGGGAGATTGAAACTGGATGTTAGGAGGAAGTTGTTTGCAGTGAGGGTGGTGAGAGACACTGGCACAGGTTGCCCAGGGAGGTTGTGGAGCACAGAAGCACAGAATGTGATCAAAGATCACATTCTGTGCTTCTGTGCTCCACAATCTCCCTGGAGGTGTTGAAGGCCAGGTTGGATGAGACCTTGAGTGACCAAACATCACATTGTGTGATTCTGTGCTCCACAACCTCCCTGGAGATGTTCAAGGCCAGGTTGGATGAGACCTTGAGTGATTAAAGATCACATTCTGTGCTTCTGTGCTCCACAACCTCCCTGGAGGGGTTCAAGGCCAGGCTGGATGAAGCCTTCAGCAACCTGTTCTAGTGAAAGGGATCCCTGCCTATGGCTGGAGGTTTGGAACTGGCTGAGCTTTAAGGTTCTTTGCAACCCAAATCATTCTATGATTCTTATTAGTGGCTTTTTAACACCACCAGCTGACTCCTTGCTCCTTAGTTTGGAGTGATTTGAGTTGTTCTACCCCTGTTGGAAAGGCCTCACTTTGCTTATTGTCTTAATAGGTCCTCCAAAGCAATTACAGCAATATTACAGGCTGGATCCTCTTACTTTTGCAGGTTTCATGGTCCAGGAGATAAAAATAATGTGAGATTAACTTCCCCCCCCCAATATGTCTATCAATCAAACTGATAAAGATATTTATGACTTGCACATTTTAATGGTGTAATTAGATGTAATTACATGTTCAAATGATTACACATATGAACTCTAATTACATAATTGAAGACAATTATGCTAACTAGGTAAATACATAATTAACTAAAAAAAAAAAAAACCAAAACCAACCAACTCTTGCAAAATCAAGGAAATTTACACAACAGGCAAAGAAAGTAAAAAAATGACAATTAAAAAAAAAAAAAATTGTAAATCACTTTTTCAGTCTGAAAACTCCCAAGAACTAACTCTGGCCACTTAAGGTGGGTGCATTAAGAAAAGTGTGAGCAGCAGTTTGAGGTTCTCTTCCCTTTCTGCTTTGCTCTAGTGAGGCCACATCTGCAGTGTGATGCTCAGGTGTGGGTTTTTCAGTACAAAAGAGACAAATGAAGAGTCCAGCAGCACCTGCTACCAGTTTGCAGGTGACACTGAGTTGGGTGGGAGTGTTTCTGTCATTCAGGAGGCTCTGCTGACAGATCTGGATGGGTTGGATAGGTGGAGTGAGTTCAGTGGGATGAGGCTGAACAAGGCCAAACACTGGGTGCTACACTTGGGTCAGAGGAACCTTATGAAGGCACCAGATTGGGAGCAGAGTGGATGGAAATGGCACAGAGGTGGTTGGTCTGTAGCTAGCTGAAGATGAGCCAGCAGGTGGCTAAGAAGGCAAACAGCATCCTGATTTGGATCAGCACTAGTGTGGCCAGGAGGACCTGAGCAGGAATTGGGGTGAGGCCACACCTCAGATTCTGCAATCAGTTTGGGGTGTCTTGCTTAAAGGATATTGAGGTACTGGAGCAGGTCCAGCGAAGGGAAATGAAACTGGTGAAGGGTTTGGAAAGCAGGTCCAGTGAGGAGTGCAACAAAGTTGATCAGAGGGCTGGAGCAGCTCTCCTGTGAGGACAGGCTATAAGAGTTGGGGCTTTTCAGCCTGGAGAAGAGAAGGCTTCGAGGAGACCTTGCAGTGACCTTCCAGTATCTGAAGGGGCCTACAGGAAGGCTGGGGAGGGACTATTGACAAGGTCTTGCAATGCCAGGACAAGGGGCAATGGGTTTGAAGTGGTAGAGGGGAGATTGAAAGTGGATGTTAGGAGGAAGTTGTTTGCAGTGAGGGTGGTGAGACACTGGCACAGGTTGCCCAGGGAGGTTGTGGCTGCTCCCTCCCTGGAGGTGTTCAAGGCCAGGTTGGAGGAGACCTTGAGTGAGCTGTACTAGTGGGAGGTGTCCCTGCCTGTGGCAGGGAGTTGGAACTGGCTGATCCTTGAGGTCCCTTCCAACCTTACCATTCTATGATTCTGTGAGTGTCCTGAGGGATCTGGAGTTGTTCAGGGTGGAGGAAAGGAGGCTGAGAGGAGACCTCTTGCTTGTGTTATCTTTCCCAGTGTTAAATACCATAGAATCACAGAATGGTAAGGTTGGAAGGGACCTCAAGGATCAGCCAGTTCCAACTCCCTGCCACAGGCAGGGACACCTCCCACTAGTACAGCTCACTCAAGGTCTCCTCCAACCTGGCCTTGAACACCTCCAGGGAGGGAGCAGCCACAACCTCCCTGGGCAACCTGTGCCAGTGTCTCACCACCCTCACTGCAAACAACTTCCTCCTAACATCCACTTTCAATCTCCCCTCTACCACTTCAAACCCATTGCCCCTTGTCCTGGCATTGCAAGACCTTGTCAATAGTCCCTTCCCAGCCCTCCTGTAGGGCCCCTTCAGATCCTGGAAGGCTACTCTAAGGTCTCCTCGATTTAGAACAGGCTGCCTAGGTAGGTGGTAGAGTCACCATCCTTGGAGGTGTTCAGAACACAGATGTGGGTCATGGTTTAGTGGCCATGGCTGTGTTGGGTAGAAGCTTGAACTTGATGATTTGAGAGGACTTTTCCAATCTTAACAATTCCACTCTGACTTTTCAAAGTATCTTCATTTCTCTTTGAAAATCAGCTCAGTTTGTTGCTGCTGCAAGCCTGATGGCTTCCTTACTTTTCCCCTCTGCTTTTATAAACTCATTTTTGCTTGGAGGAGGCCTTTAAGATATTAAGTTCCTATCTGCAAGCTGAACCAGATTATTTTTTTTTTTTTTTTTTTTTTCTTTTTCTTAATGTCTATTTGCAGTTCTCTTGATCTATGGGAACTGTTCCCAGATCCTTCTCCTTGGCACTCGTGGGAGTCATTTAAAGGTATGCCAGGAAAGCTCAACAAGACATGAATGATGCTATTTGTGATTACTGTGGTGGTGTTGGGTTTGTGGTTTGGTTTTTTTTTTTTAATTTCTCAGACATTTTCCCCTCCTTGGGTTCTGAATTGAAAAAAAAAAAAAAAAATCTTATAGGCAGTAGGACACAAACACATGCTCAGCTTCTTTACCATGACTAAATGTCTTCCCCAAAGCTTTCTTAGCTGTGCTAGGAGAGACTTAGACCTTCCCCCTCCCCTCCCATTGTTCTTTAGTGTTATTTTAGAGTCATTGATTCATGGAATGATTTGAGTTGGAAGAGACTTTGAAGATCATCTTGTTCCAAACCCCTTTCCATGGGCTGGGACACAGTCCACTAGAGCAGGTTACTCAAGGCTCTGTCCAACCTGGCCTTGAACACCTCCAGAGAGGGCACATCCACAACTTCCCTGGGCAGCCTGTTCCAGTATCTCATCACCTTGTTTGTAAGGAATTTGTTCCTACTCTCCAGTCTAAATCTTCCCTCTTGCAGCTCAAAGTTATTGCCACTCATCCTATCATTACAAGCCATGGTGATAAGTTCCTTCCTGGCATTCTTGTGGACTGCTTCAGTGTCCAAAGAAACTTTGCCAGTATTTCACTCTCCTAAACAAAGGGGAAAAAAAAGACACCAAATCCTGGCAGCAAAGACTGTCTTGGGATCTATCACTGTCACTTTGGAACGGGAACCTGGGACTGAGCCCAGATATCCCTTGTCCTATCTCTTTTCCAACACTGAGTAGTGTGGGCAGGATCATAACAGAATCATAGAATGGGAAGGTTGGAAGGGACCTCAAGGATCATCCAGTTCCAAGCCCCTGCCATAGGCAGGGACATCTCCCACTAGCACAGCTCACTCAAGGCCTCATCCAACCTGGCCTTGAACACCTCCAGGGAGGGAGCAACCACAACCTCCCTGGGCAACCTCAAAGCTCATCCAGACACACCTCCCACTAGGACAGGTCACTCAAGGCCTCATCCAGCCTGACCTTCAACACCTCCAGGGAGGTTGTGGAGCACAGAATCACAGAATATGATCAAAGATCACATTCTGTGATTCTGTGCTCCACAACCTCCCTGGGCAACCTGTGCCAGTGTCTCACCACCCTCACTGCAAACAACTTCTTCCTGACATCCAGTTTCAGTCTCCCCTCTGCCACTTCAAACCCACTACCCCTTGTCCTGTCATTGCAAACCCTTGTCAATAGTCCCTCCCCAGCCTTCCTGTAGCTCCCTTCAGATCCTGGAAGGCTACTCCAAGCTCTCCTAGAAGCCTTCTCTTCTGTGCGCTGCAGAGCCCCAACTCTCTCAGCCTGTCCTTACAGCAGAGCTGCTGCAGCCCTCTCAGCATCTTGGTGGCCTCCTCTGCACTGGCTCCAACACTTCCATGTCCTTCTTATAGTAGGGGCTCCAGGATGAATGTACTAAATCCTATAGCCTCTGGGTGTTTGGTCTTCTGGAGTTTCCTGGTCACAAAATCCAAGAATCCCAGCATCACAGAGCTTGGAAGTGTTGGAGGCCTCTGGAGGTCATCCAACCCAAGCCTTCTGCTAAAGCAGAGTCACCCACAGCAGCTTACCCAGGATCACGATGCCCAGGTGGGCTTGGAGTGACTCCACAGATGGGAGACTCCACAACCTTTATGGGCAGCCTACTCCAGGGTTCTACCACCCTCAAAGTAAAGTCATTCCCCCTCGTGATGATGATGAAATTTGCTATGTTAAAAGGTTGTATGTGGCTGTGGAGAGAAGGTTCAGATGGATTTAAATCCTCTCAGTGTATATTCTACTGTTGGAATTCCTTTGGATGCCTGGAGCTCTTTTCATGGTCTTGGTGGTTTGTTTTTTGGTTTTTTTTTTAATTGCCACCATAACACATTGGATTTTGAAAGGGGGAAAAAGCAAAAGAAAGCAAAACCAACCCTTGGTGTGTGTTAATTTCAAGCCCTGCCTCTGATTTCCTACAGTTCAGGAACTCGTGGGTTTGATGCAGGGCCTGACTTGTGCTCAGCAACTGCTGATGCTTTCTGGCCTGAAGTTCTGCTGATAGCACTTTGTACCAAGCTGCCTGCTCAGCTGTGCTGCCAACTTTCTGCTGTCAACATTTCTTCTCTTTTCCCTTTTCTCTTCTCTGCCCTCCCCCTCCCCTTCCCGATTCTCCCCCTTTGCAAGCAAAACAACATGTCATCTCCTTTCCTTGTCAACACTGCTAACACAAGTTCAATCTCAGGATCTCACTCCCAGTTTTAGCTTAGTGTGACTCTAAGGTGTAATTCAGCATGTGTGAATATTGGTTCCTGGGGAAGAGGAAACTGTCAAGGGTCAGGGCTGGGCTGGCCTGGCCACCAGAGGATTGCCAGAGGATCTCCATGAAACCCTCTGCCTGCCAAATGGAAGAGGAAGGGAAGAAGGGAGAGAGGTTGATGGGGTAGGAAAGAAACTCAACCCCATGGAAGAGTAAGAACAATCCCATGGAACAGAAACAAAGAGAGACAAACCAAGAGCCAACTGAAATGCTGATGGCACCACTGATACTGGGGGGCAAGCACTGGGCAAGTCCCAGACTGGGAGACAAACAGAGAGAGACAAACCAAGAGCCAACTGAAATGCTGATGGCACCACTGATACTGGGGGGCAGGCACTGGGCAAGTCCCAGACTGAGAGACAGAGAGAGACAAACCAAGAGCCAACTGAAATGCTGATGGCACCACTGATACTGAGGGGCAGGCACTGGGCAAGTCCCAGACTGGGAGACAAACAGAGAGACAAACCAAGAGCCAACTGAAATGCTGATGGCACCACTGATACTGGGGGGCAGGCACTGGGCAAGTCCCAGACTGGGAGACAAACAGAGAGAGACAAACCAAGAGCCAACTGAAATGTTGATGGCACCACTGATAGTGGGGGGCAGGCACTGGGCAAGTCCCAGACTGGGAGACAAACAGAGACAAACCAAGAGCCAACTGAAATGCTGATGGCACCACTGATAC
>VWZE01024131.1:28072-68342 GCA_013396675.1 Eubucco bourcierii | reverse complement strand
TTGGGGTGGGGTGGTGGGGTTTGGTTGGTTTTTATCTGTTCTTTCAAACTGCATTTCAGTTGTCAAAATGTCTTTTAAAGCCTTCGAAGTGCCTCTGATTCTCTGTAACTCGTCGCAGCGTTAATGAGTATATAACAGAAAAACAAACAAACAATCAAACAAACAAAAAAACAAAAACAAAAAAGAAACCTGTTGGTATTTTATAAGCACAGACAATTCTAAATGGTTAACTTTTGTAGTCTTACATGGATAGACACCGCTGTAATTTGGGAACATAAACACTACTGAATAAATCATGTGGCCCAATACTGCGAATTCCCTCGTGACTTAAGAGTTTTTCTATGCTCTTTTTCAGCCATGTGTCTTGCTTTTGCTTATGTTGTAATGTCACAGAGAACAGCAAAAAAATCGAGACCCAAGTAAAACAGGAAAGGATCAGGGCTGAGCCTGGGAGCCAACAGAGAAAAGCACAGGAGTGTGAGAGTCTTGCAGCTGATGTCTAAGTCATTTGACCTTCACCTCAGAGTTAAAGGCATTGTTGCCACAGAGCTGTTCTTCCTTAGAATCTTGTTTTATGTGCTGTAAAATTCAGAGGAGTTCCTGGCTTCATTCCTGGTGTATATTGGGGTTTGGGGTGGTTTTTATTTCTTGAATTGTCTTTTTTGTTTTTTTGGGTTTGGGCTTTTTTTGTTGGATTGGGTTTTTTGTTGGGTTTTTTTTTTTTGGTTGGTTGGTTGGTTTTGGTTTTTCGGTTGGTNTGGGGTTTGTTGGTTTTTTTGGGGGGGTTGTTTGGGTTAGGGTTTGTTTTATTTGGGGGGTTTTGTTTGGGTTGGGGTTTGTTGGGTTTTTTGGGGGTTTTTGTGTTTGGGTTGGGGTTTGTTGGTTTTTTTGGGGGGGTTGTTTGGGTTAGGGTTTGTTTTATTTGGGGGGTTTTGTTTGGGTTGGGGTTTGTTGGGTTTTTTGGGGGTTTTTGTGTTTGGGTTGGGGTTTGTTGGTTTTTTTGGGGGTTTTGTTTGTTTGGGTTTGGGTTTGTTGGTTTTTTTGGGGGGGGTTGTTTGTTTGGGTTTTGTTTTGTTTTATTTTCTTTTTTCTCCTGGCCTTTTGGAAAAATTCGGTTTGTTCTGCTCAGAGTCTGGCAGAAGAGTTGAGACAAGTGAAATATCTTCCTAAGAGAAGAAAGAACTATCCCAAGTAGAAGAGAAAAAGCTTTTTAGACTGCAGATAGCTGTTGGGTAGAGGGGCAGGTGGAGAAGACAATAGTCTGCCTCCTTCTCTTATGCTTTGTAACAGACAAATGGCTTCGTCTTCTGCTCTGTTAACCTCTCCTCAGTCCCTACTTCTTAAGATTCCCAAACCATCAAAGCCAACCAGCTTCTCAGAAATAGTAATGTTATGTAAAGAAGAGCTGGGAGCTCTTCAGATAACACTTGCATAACTTGTATTTGTTGCTGTCCCAAGTTCAGTGGTCATTTAGGAGCAAAAGGAACTCTTGTCTTGTGCTAAAATATATAATTTAATATATTGCTTTTTTAAAATCACTTATCTGCCACTTTTTTGGGGGGGGTTTTTTGGTTGGGTTCTTTTTGTTGGTTTGTTTTTGGTTTTGTTTTTGTGTTTGTTTTTTTTTTCCCCAAAGCCATACCAAGTTCAACAAGTAAAAAAAAAAAAAAACAGGGTAAGGATTTTAACAGGTTTATCTTATTGTGCAATATTTAGTGAAACTCAATTAGTAAAATAACTGCTTGAAATAACTATGCCAAGAAAAGAACTTTTCTGGCAAATGCTGTGCCACTGCTGTAAAATAAAGCATTTGTTCAAGTGCCAAAATAAAGTCTACCATGCCTAAACTAATACTTGATTTGTACAGTCTGACATCCAGTTGGGGGTTTTGGTTTTGGGGGCTTTTTGGGGTTGGTTTTTTGTTTGTTGTTTGTTTTGTTTTTTTTTTTGAAGGCCACTTTTAGATCTGAATTTGCTTTCAGGGTTGTGATGAATATCGCTGTAAATATTAAAACGCCACCAGAATTCTCTTCTCTTGCTTTTAATATGAAGAAGCTGGACTCTGCCTCTATACCTGATGTACAGAATGCTCTATCCAACATAACCACTGCAATCATGCAGCAGGCTACCAAATGCTTGTCTGCTTCTTCCTGCATCTGCTTGCAAGCAGAAGGAATGTGAAGTTTTGACTCTGTTTCACCACTCACCCTTTTTTTCCCCTCCACATCTCAATATGCAGGTCAGCTCTGATCACAGATTTACTGCACCCTCCATGACAACCACCTGAAGCTTCCTCAGCATGCAGTAGGCATTATAGCAGCATTTAGCACCTTGCAATCTCTTTGCCTTTCTGCCTGCAGTGCCAAGCCATGCCATTAAGGAAAGATTCTAACACAGCCATCACCTTGGTTATAAAATCAGTTTTCAGCTGCAGACCCCCCAGCTTCCAGCAGCTCTGTTCAAAGGAAATCAGCAGCTGAATGTGCATCTCCCACACTGAGGCTTCCTAGCACAAGTTGGTCTTTGGTTTTGCTTCTCTTTTGTTCTCTGCCCTTCCTGGACCTGTTTCTAGCAATGCTCTGGCTGCTCCTGGATGTTGCTGGGCAGCTGGGAGTGCCTGTGCCAAGCTGTGGATGCTGTGCCGCCTGCCTGCAGCTAGCAGCAGTAGCTCTGGGGGTGGCTTTTCCTAGAGATCCGTGGCTCTTCTCTGCTGGAGCCTCTGGAGCAGCTCCGAAATTCCTCAGCAACCTGATTGGGCATCCCCATGTGATTGACAGGCTCCAGTGTTTATCAAAATGCCATTTTGTTTTGTTTTTCCCCTGGGTTCCAAATGGTTGCTTCCTCTTAGGTTCTTTGCAAACGAAGCCCAAGTAGTGCAAAGCTGATGTGGAAAGCAGCTTTTTGCCTTTGCTTTACTTGTGGAAAAATGACTTCAGGAGTTGAGGTCCTGTTTCCTCTGCTTGCCAGCTTTACAGATTGAATGGTGGCTCATGTTTGCAGACTGCAGAGCTGCCTGCTCCTTCACTTCCAGCATGGCAGCCTCAGCAAAACAGGGTAAATTTAAACCAAAACAGTTCTCTCATGTCCCCCAAGAAGAGAACAGCAGCAGACTCGCAGCTTTGGCTGCTTGTTGCTCCTTGGGTTTTTGTTTGTTTTCCCTCGGAGCCCTGCATTGAAATGGTGGTGGAGCGCAGCCTGAAATGACAGATGCTATTTTTGAGCAACATATGGAGTTCAGGAAACTGGGAACGAAGGAAATATCCAGACAGACATCAAACAAAAGCCTCTGAGTGTGAGGGAGATGATGGTAGCGTGCTGAGTGTTGTGTTCTTCGCTCAAGTAAGCAAAGGAGGAGAAGAGAAAAGGAATCAGAGAGGAAAAGCTCTTAGAGCTAGCAAGAATATAGCAAATCCTTTAAAGCTTGCCTCGCAATCGGTTGCTTTTGTTACTCAGTGCTTGCTAACCCAGGCTGGCATCATTTCCTCTGAGCACTTTGCAGTCTTCTTGTCCATTTTAATGAGTGCCAGCCTTGTTGCACTGAAGCTCTTTCCCGTGTCTCAGAGCTGTGAACTTTGGCGCTGCAAGCTTTCAGAGCCTTGCCTGGCCGAAACTTGGATCCCCGACCTGAGGAAGCAGGACTTTGCTGCAGAAAAGAGGACTGCCTGAGAAAAGAGGCAGCCTGCACCTCCCTCCCTGGCCCCGGGACTCTGCGTGGCTGGAGCAGAGGAGCGGTTCTGCTGGGGAGCTGGAGCAGGGGGTGCTGCCCATGTGCAATTCATTTCCTCCCGGCTCTTGGGCTGCCCAGGCGTTGGGTTCAGCTGTGTGGGTGGGAGTGGGGAGCTGGAACCCAACCCTGCCAGTGGAAAAGATTCTTTGCTGAGGTTTCTGCCCCTCCAAAGGAAGTTGCCTGTTATGGTTTTTTTTTTTTTTTCTGCTTTGAAAACAAACAAATGGTAAAACTTCAGCTCGGTAGAGGGAGGAATGGAAATGGGGGCTCCTGCCCTGACCCCCGGGATCCAATTTCATGTGTTCGTGGGATGTGGAGTGGGTGGAAATCTGGAAAGCACTCAATGTGCTTGCAGCATCTGGGCCCAGTCTAGCAGGGATGGGGTGAGGGAAAGGGATGGGGCCTGTGTAGGACTAATGACATTAATTTGGGGTCATGGAAAGAAGGCAGGAAGAGAAAACTCTCCTGGCAGGCCAAATTCCCCTCTGGAAGTTACAAGGCACTTTGTTTTCTGGAGTTGTCGCTGTCATGCTGAATTTGGTCTCACAACAGAGGAAATGTGTAGGTAGGAGAGTGGGCAGGTGTTGGTGTCAGGCTCTGAGAGATGCTTTTGGTTTCACACAGCTTCCTGGCACAGCAGAGGTCTCTGCCACCTGTTGCAGATGTTGCCAGCCACACTGGTTGCTGGCCCCGCGGATCTGCAGAGGGCACGGCCACAGCCAGCCGGGTGGAGGTCCCCTGGGGCTGACCCTGCACAGCTCCTGCTGCCCACAGGAGGTGCTGGGAGGGTGGAAAGAGGCAGTGACTACAATGCTGCATTACACTTAGAATCACAGAATCATTCAGGCTGGAAAAGACCCTTGAGATCATCAGGTCCAACCATTAACACTACTCGACAAGGTGCACCCTAAGCCACATCCCCAAGCAGCACATCCAAACGACCTTTAAACACCCCCAGGGATGGTGACTCCACCACCTCCCTGGGCAGCCCATTCCAGTGCCTGACCACTCTTTCAGTGAATAAATTTTTCCTAATGTCCAGCCTAAACCTCCCCTGGTGCAGCTGGAGGCCGTTCCCTCCTGTTCTATGTCTGGGAGAAGGGTCTGGGTTGTCTTTTGTCCATAGGAGGTGGGAAGAAGTGGCTGAGACATGCAACTGAGGCTCTGCAGCTGAGCTGTGGTGTTGCATGTTTGAAGCAGTTTTCCATTTCTTTTCCACCCTTGGAAGGAGTCAAACTTTCACTACCTCTAGCTCCTTCGAGGTGTGGTTATGGTGCACCCTGCAGAGCTCTTGAGGGTTTTTAACTCACATTGCAGCTTAAAAACTCTGCTGGGTTTGGGCTGGGATTGAGGGTCATTCTCTCACAGCCGAAGGTCAGCTCCAAAGAATTCCTCCAGCTTGGCAGTTCAGCCCCAGCCCGGAATGAGAGGAAACAAGAGTGCTTGTGAAAAACTTCCCTGAAAATATTGCAAACCCTGTAACAGTTTGTCAAAAATAAACAGAGACCAAGTTCTCTGCAGGGGGTGACTTTAATTAACGGAGACTTCTTCTGGGGTGTTATGCAATATTTTTTTTTATTCCCATGGATCTTTTGTTGTTTGCTTGAATGCAGAGGAAGCTTCTGATTTTTTTCCCCCTATTTTTAATCCAAGTGCTGACGTACAAGGAGCAACAGTTTTCACCCAGACCAGCTACTCAAAGCTTATCTAGTGGTGGGAAACTAAGCTGAGTAAAAGCAAAAGCTCCATGTTCCAGTTACCCACCCACCTCATATGGCCAGATGGAGCCCTAGAGTCTAAACAAAGTTTGGTGCTCATTTTCCTCAGCTCCAGTGGCAGGCCAGGAGCCTTCTCTAAACACTGCAGCTCCCCAGAGGCTACCAGAAATAAATGGGAACAGACTTCTTGATGTTTTTGTGTCATAACCCATAATACCAATGCTCATCCCCTTCCTAAGTATAGGGGAGAAGTCAACAACCATCACTCCAAACAAGAATGCAAAGCAGTCCAAAGCTGAGTTTCCACCCTTCAGCCCTGTAATTTTCGTTACCACAGAGCTAACAGAAGAGGCTTTTGTGGAGGGAAGCGAAGCAGAGCATCTGCTGCCTTCTGCACCAGCCCAAGGGCCAGCTGAGCTACTGCTGACCTCAGGAGAAACCTCTTCTGGAGAGGAGCAGCTCCAGGGACAAGACTCAGCTGGCTGAGGGCACAGCTTAACTCCTGCTCAGACTTAGAGGCTTGAAGGAAGGACGCTGCCCTGACCTGAAGGGAGCCTACAGGAAGGCTGCAGGGGGACGTGTCATAAGGGTGTCTAGAGACAGCACAAGGGGTACTGGGTGCAAGCTGGAGCAGAGGAGGTGCCACAGGAACATGAAGAAGAAATTTTCACTGTGAGAGTGGCAAAGCCCTGGAGCAGGCTGCCCAGAGAGGTTGTGGAGTCTCCTTCTCTGGAGGCTTTCCAAACCCCCCTGGATGTGTTCCTGTGTGTCCTGCCCTGGGTGATGCTGCTGTGGCAGTGGGGTTGGACTGGGTGATCTCTGGAGGTCCTTTCCAAGCCCTACCGTTGTGAAATACTGTGACAGCAGCAGGAAAGCTGGCAGAACACTGCAGAACAATGCATGCCTTGAAGGGCCTGCTGGTTTTCTTTCACCATGTCCCAACCTTGCCCCTCCATTTTATCTGCAACCAGACTGTATAAAGGGAAATACACAAGGCAGGGTCAAGCTTGAAGACTTGGAGACGACTGAAAGGGGATCTCATCAATGTATACAAATATCTGAGGGGTGGGTGTCCAGTGGAGGGAATCAAGCTCTTTTCCATGGTCAGCAGCAATAAGCCAAGGAGCAATGGATGCAAACTGGAACATAAAAGGTTTGATCTCGACATGAGGAGAAACTTCTTTACAGTGAAGGTGACAGAGCCCTGGAACAGGCTGCCCAGTGAAGTTGTGGAGTCTCCTTCTCTGGAGGCTTTCCAAACCCCACCTGGATGCATTTCTGTGCAGACTACTCTGGGTGATCCTGCTTGGCAAGGGGTTGGATTCAATGATCTCTGGAGGTGCCTTCCAACCTCTAAATTTCTGTGATTCTGTGACTCCTTCCTAGGAAAAGCTGCAACCCAGTGCTTCTAGGAAGCTATGGAATATTTCTTTTCAGCTACTTTAACAGAATCACAGAAACATTCAGCTTGGAAAAGACCCTTGGGATCACCAAGCCCAACCATTAACCCTACTCTGCAAGGTTCACCCTAAAACATATCCCCAAGCACCACATCCAAACGACCTTTAAACCCAACCAGGGTTGGTGACTCCACCACCCTCCCTGGGCAGCAGATTCTTTCCATTTTCCTACTGTCCAGTCTAAACCTCCCCAGTCACAGCTTGAGGCCATTCCCTCTTGTTACCATTAATTACCTGTGAGAATAGACCAGCACCAACCTCTCCACAACCTCCTTCCAGGTAGCTGTAGACAGTAATGAGGTCTCCCCTCAGCCTCCTCTGTTTCACACTAAGCAGCCCCAGCTCCTTCAGTCTGATGAATGCAAAGCTGAAGCTCACATCCATTAGCAGGCTGTTGTTACCTGCCCACAGTGCAAGGCAAAGCTTTAAATGAAACAAACACTTTCTAGTGGTACTGAAATCCATTGTGGGCCTCTCCAGGCTTTTGGGAGCCTGAGTCAAAAAATAGAAAATGCTTTGGTAAATAAATACAAGTCACTAAAATGAATCTTAAGGGAATGCTTCTACACAAAGGGTAGCTGGTGTGCAGGTAATACCTGCAGGCTGGTACTGTGTGCTCCCACTTCAAACACCTTTTGTGTTTGGACCTGTGCTGGCAGCTTCTCAAAGGCATTTCAGCCTTTCTTCCCTCCCCCTTCCCACTTTGCATAATAATTACTATGGGAATATGCTGCTGGTTTCTTGTTAGCATTTTAATACAGTCACATCTGAGAGACTTCAGTAAAGTTAGGAGCTCCACCAAAACAGTCCTTGATACTGAGTGAGCTGGGGTTGTTCAGCCTGGAGAAGAGGAAACTCCCAAGGGATCTCAGAGCTGCCTTCCAATAGCTGAAGGGATTCCGCAGGAAGGCTGCAGAGAGACTTTTCCTAAGGTGTCTAGAGACAGGCCAAGGGGGAATGGTTTGAAGCTGAGGCAGAGCAGGGTTAGACTGGAGCTGAGGAAGAAGTTCTTCAGTGTGAGGGTGGTGAGACTCTGGAATAGGCTGCCCAGGGAGATGTGGCTGCCACCTCCCTTGGGGTGTTAAAGGCCAGGTTGGATGAGGCCTTAAGCAGCTGAGTCTACTTGAGAGGTGTCCCTCCCCAAGGCAGGGAGGTTGAAGCAGATGACTTCTGAGGTCCCTTCCAACCTGAGCCATTCTGTGATGCTTTGATGAAGACCCGTACAGCCTAAATGGACTGGGAAGACAAAACACAGGGATAACACCACCCCCATTCCGTGCAGGAAGAGGTGTGGTACCAAGCAACTGTCCTACTAGGAGGGATTCAGGATCTGTTCAGGCACTGTCCTGTGCCTGACTGCACAGCCACTATTTGCTTTACACACTGTGTAAGAGAAGGTAAAAAAAGTCCAGGACTCAGAAGCCTCATCTGTCCTCACACTTCATTTCACAGGAGTTACATCCTGGTTTATTCCCTGCAGCACCAAGCTCTAATCAAATAATTCTGACTGCTTTTGAACATGAAGTTCTTGAATGTTAAGTTTTGGACTCTGACACTGTTCCTACTACTGTAATTCACAGATTCACAGAATGGGTTATGTTGGAAGGCACCTCGAAGTTATGATCCAGTTCCAAACCCCCTGCCATGGGCAGGGACACCTCCCACTAGTCCAAGCTGCTCCAGGCCTCATCCAATATGGCCTTGAACACCTTCAGGGAGGGGACATTCATCACCTCCCCTGGGCAATCTGTGCCAGTGTCTCCCCACCCTCACTGGAAAGAATTTCTTCCTAATCTCCAGTCTAAATCTGCCCCCCTCAAGCTTCAATCCATTCCCTCTCATGCTAGCACTGCAAGCCCTTACAAGAAGTCCCTTCCTGGCTTTCCTGTAGCCCTCTTAAGGTACTGGAACACTGCTCTAAGGTCTCTCTGGAGCCTTCTCTCCTCCAGGCTGAACAGCCCCAACTGTCTCAGCCTGTCCCCATAGTGGAGGTTCTCCAGCCTCTGACCACATCCACAATCACTGCAATGTCAAAGTACATCCACACAGGGATCTTGAGGCACCTTCTTAGCTCCAATGAGTTCAGAAATATTCAAGCTGGAGCACAGAGGTGATTTCTGCAGGGGAGGACCAGGGTTTTGCCCAGCACTGTAGCTTATAAAATCTGGGAAACTGAGTAGAGGTCTCCTCAGTTCCAGCCTCTCCCTGCTTTACAATTATAATGCCAAAGAGGAACAGCAATCTGAAAGTCCTGATGTTGCAAAGGAAAGGGAACCAGAAGTATGCATTTGGTGGATGATGCATAATATGAGAAAGCAATGGAGGAGCTGGGTGTGCTGGAAATACCTTTCCCCAGGCAAAGGCACGTTGATGTGCTTCGTAACCCCAAACAGACCTGTGTGTGTGCTGGCAGCGGAGGCTTGGGGTGGAGCTCTGGGGTTTGTTGTTATGGCTCCATGGTTGCTCTTAGTGCTTCTCAGGAAAGGGGATATTTAGGTTGGGCATCAGGAGGAATTTATTCACAGTGACAGTGGAGAAATACTGGAGCAGGTTGCTCAGGGATGTGGTTGAGACCCCACAGCTGGAGACATTCCAGATCAGACTGGATGCATCCCTGTGCAGCCTGCTCCAGTTGGAGGTGTCCCTGCTGAGTGCAGAGTGGTTGGCCAAAACGCCCTTTTGAGGGTCTCTTTCAAACCAATGAAGTCTGTGAATCTGTGAAAGACACAAAAATGGAGTCTCTTCCCTCTGACCTGGGATTAATGTCACCCATGGCAAGATTTCTCCATCCTTCTGACCATTTTTTGTCAGGGAAAGAAGATGGTTGTAATCGCTCACCCTTCTGCCTCCCTGGCTGGGTAAGGATTAACAAAGGGACCCAACTGAAGAAAAATTAATGGGGAACCAGATTGTGGAAAGTGGTCTAATGTAGAGGGAGCAAATGAAGAGAGGAGAAACCAATCAAAATGCTAAATTCAAATACTGCAAGTCCAATTTTACACCACCTTGTCCAGGTAGACCTGTCCCTATGTTCTGTCTCTCAGGCAAAGAGGAAAGCCATGCATTGGTGGTTAAGTTCAAGATGTTGATGGGTGCCACAGCCAACCTTTGATGGAGTATTTTCTTGCATGACTTAAAATGACACTTTGGTAATTACTTAATGACTGTGCAGAATCTCTAGCTGCAGGTGGACACTCTGTGAAGAACAGAAAAGATGCACATGAGAGAAAGACAGATAGACAGGTGGATGTGTAACAGCTACTTCTGTAATTTTGTTTTATTTTGCTACCCTCCATGGAACAGAATCCCAGGGACTGACAGTTTGAGAGAAATACATTGGTGCATACCACCAGCATGCTCCCATGATCTGTACAAGTGAGGACACAGCCCCAGCTGCAAAAAGTCATAGAATCATTGAATGGTCTGGGTTGGAAGGGACCTCCCAGGTGAAAAGGGACAGGGATCTGCTTGAGAGTCCAAGGGAGGGCTACAAGGATGATGAGGGGACTGGAGCACTGCCTGATGAGGAGAGGCTGAGGGACCTGGGGCTGCTTAGTCTGCAGAAGAGAAGACTGAGAGGCGATTTAATCAATGTTTATCAGTATCTGAGGGCTGGGGGTCAGGAGAGGTGGGACAGGCTCTGCTCACTTGCTGCCTGGAATAGGACAAGGAGCAATGGATGGCAGCTGTAGCACAGGAGGTTCCAGCTCAACACAAGGGGCAACTTCTTGACTGGAAGGGTCCCAGAGCCCTGGCACAGGCTGCCCAGAGAGGTTGTGGAGTCTCCTTCGCTGGAGCCTTTCAAGGTCTATCGGATGTGTTCCTGTGTGGCCTGAGCTAGATTGTCTGGTCCTGCTCTAGCAGGGGGGTTGGACTCAATAATCTCTTTGGGTCCCTTCCAACCCCTAACGTCCTGTGAGCCTGTGAGCCAAAGGTTATCTAGTCCAATCCACCTGCAGTCAGCAGGGACATCCTCCACTAGAGTAGATTGCTCAGAGTCTTGTTGAGACTCACCTTGAATGTCTTCAAGGGGCCTCGACTATCTCCCTGGGTAACCTGTTCCAGCACCCTGATGGTACTGAACTTGTTCCTAGCATCCACTCTAAATCCACTCTGCTCTAGTTTGAAGCCATTGCCCTCATTCTGTCCCCGCAGGCCTTTGCAAACAGTGTCTCTGCAGCCTTCTTGTAGCCCTTTCAGGTACTGGCAGACTGCTATTAGGTCTGCCTGAAGCCTTCTGCAGGTAAACACTTCCAGCTCCCTCAGCTTGTCCTCATAGCAGAGCTGCTCCAGCCCCATTGATCATTTTCATGGCCCTCCTCTGGACTTGCTTCATCAGGTCCATGTCCTTTCTGTGTTGAGAGCTCCAGAGCTGGATGCAGTACTCCAGGTGAGGTCTTACCAGAGCAAAGTGGCAGAAAAGTACCATTTAGAGCATGCACTGAAAAAAATACATGTGAAAAAAAAATACAAATGAGTCCCCTTAAACAAATGAGTGGAGGAGTCAGTCTGGCAGGGACAGCCATTATCTTCTAATAACATGTGTTTCAAATCCCTTCTCAAGATACACACCCATGAAGCTCATTAGGTTAAGCCTTTTCACTTAGGCAGAGAGTTTCATGAATATTGGAATAACATGCTGAATATTAGAGGGAAATTCTTCACTTGTCTTCCTGCTACAGCAGCTTTATGGCAATGCACCAAGGGCTTTGATCCTAAAAACATTTTCAGGTAACCACCTGGGTAGTCCTATTGACTTAAACAGAACCAATCAAGAGCTTCAGTTCACGTATTCACAGATTAAGACTCCTGTTTGTGTTTTCAGATCATATCTACAGAAGAAATTGTGCTCATTTACCTAAGTGTTTTCAGAAACACACCTTTATTTAAATGAGGGCGATGCTACCCGTGCAGGAGGCTGCCAGCCATGTGGGGTGCAGTGGCTCTGCCTTGGCTCCCAGCAGTGTGATGGCAGCAGTGGCTCTCAGCACGCTGGAGACCATCAGCAAACAACATGGGAAAAGAAGGAAACAAGATAAAAAATAAGGGAAAACTTTTTTTGCTGTGAGGGTGCCAGAGCCCTGGAGCAGGCTGCCCAGAGGGGTTGTGGAGTCTCTTTCTCTGGAGACTTTCAAAATTCACTTGGGTGTGTTATTTGTGTGCCCTGCCCTGGGTGATGCTGCTCTGGCAGGGAGGTTGGACTGGATGATCTTTCAAAGTCCCTTCCAATCCCTAATGTTCTGTGGTTGTGTGATGGTACTGCCATAGAATCATAGAATCAACCAGTTTGGAAGAGACCTCCAAGCTCACCCAGCCCAACCTAGCACCCAGCCCTAGCCAATCAACCAGACCACGGCACTAAGGGTCCCATCCAGTCTTGTCTTGAACACCTCCAGGGATGGGGGCTCCACCACTTCCCTGGGCAGCCCATTCCAATGCCAATCACTCTCTCTGTCAAGAACTTCTAACATCCAGCCTGGACCTGCCCCTGCTCTGCGGCCTCTGCCCACATGAAGCAGCTGGAAAGCTTCCTCACGCCCAGCTGCTTGCTCCTAAGTCCTGGCAGCACTACGGTAACGCACTCCCGTTCTCCCTGCCAAGGTGATGGTGCATGGATGGGGGTTTTGACGCCTCCTCTTCGAGAGACCAAGAGCAGGCGAGAGCGCCCGAGCCGGGCGTGTCTCGCCTCTCCTCAGCGAGGCCTACGAAGCTCCGCGGCCCGGCCTGGCCCGCAACGCAAAGCCGCCGAGCTCTAGCTAAGCTTCCGCACAGCTCCAGGCGGCCTCGGTACAACTAGCATCGAGCAGGCCTGGGGGCACCCGCCCCTTTCCCATCCCCTCTGCCGCCGGCTCCTCCTCCCCCGCGTCCGCAGCCGGCCGGGCGAAGGCTCTGCTGGTGCCCGCGGCCGTGCTGGTGCCGGCGGCTCTGCTGCTGCGGTCGGAGCTGCCCAGGAAGGTGCGTGTTTGCTCGGCGGCCCTCATCCTTCTCCTCCCAGGGAACCGGGGCCGCTGCGCGGGAGGCGCTGGCCGCGGCCGGAGCGAGGCTGGCGGTGCCCCTCGGCAGGGCTGCGGCGCTGCGGGTCCCGGCCCCTTGCTGCAGCTGCGCCGCCGGGACCAGGGGAAGCAAGCAGGCTGCCGGCGCGCCTCGGCGGGGCTGAGCGCCCTCTTCTCCTCTTGCCGAGGCCTTGCTTTAAAGCCCTGCCAGCATGTGCTGCTGTCATTCCCGCAGCGAGGCCTTGCCGGGTGCGCGGCCTGCCCTGCCTTGCCTGTGGGGCTGGAGCCCGCCGGCCGTGTGGTGTGCCTTGTGCCCACCTTCTCGCCCGTGTCAGCAGCGGGACGGGCACCAGCTCGGTCGCCCATCGGGAACATTGATGCGGCATGGCCCGGCTAGACATGCCTGCTGAAAGGCCTCTCGAGTTAAAACCAGGTTGGCTCTCTGTTGTATCTGGCTGTCGTGCACATGGTCAGCACCAGGTGAGGCTGCCGTGATTCATAGAATGGTTTGGGTTGGAAGGGACCTTGAAGATCATCCAGTTCTGACCCCCCTGCCGTGGGCAGGGACACCTTCCACCAGCCCAGGTTGCTCAAAACCTCATCCAGCCTGGCCTGGAACACCTCCAGGAAGGGGACATCCATGACCCACCCTGGGCAACCTGTGCCAGTGTCTTACCACCCTCAGTGGAAAGAACTTCTTCCTCATCTCCAGTCTCAATCTACCCTCCACAAGCTTTGACCCATTCCCTCTAACCTTAGCACCACAAGTCCTGATCAGAAGTCCCTTCCCAGCTGTCTTGTAGCCACTTCAGGTAGTGGAAGGCTGCTCTTAGGTGTCTCTGGAGCCAGGCTGAACAGGCTCAGCTGTGACTGGCTGAAAGTGTTGCCACTACAGGTGGAGCAACCCCATCAATGCCAGATGGGTGCATTAGATACTTAATTATGTTTTATGGCACACTTGAAGAGCTCCCAGCAGGTAAAGTGGTTTAGTGTGTCTAAGTAGGAAATTCTACTAACTGCTACCCATGAGATTTGCTTTGAGGGGGCTTTTTTTTTCCTTCAAAGACTTTCAGGTTTTTTTTTTCAAATCAGTGCAAAAAAGGGAGGATTGTGTTAAGATGAGAGGCATTTTTATGTATGTACAAGCTTTGTGTGTGTATGCATATACATATTTATGTAAATATATACACATATGCATGTTTAATGAAAGTACTAAAATATATATGAGGGCCAGAAAAGATACCAAAAGAACCCATGAAAAAAAAAAAAGAAGTTTTGCAAGCCGAATCAGGTTTTACTAAGGAAACAGATATGGAGGAGCCTTCTGAATCTAGTGGTTGTGTGACAAGTTCCAAACCTGCTCAGAAATCCTGGAAAGAAAGTTCAAGATAAAAACACTGCAATTCTTCTTGATGTTTTCCCCCGCCTCAAGCTACAGATTTTTATTTTTTTTAGGGCCTGACTGTCCAAAATGCTGCATGTACACCCAAAAGTGGCTGCTTAGGCAGGGCCATACACATGCAGTGCCAAGAATCCTGATTTTGTGTTTTGTAAGCCTTAGGCATTTGACTCTGTCAAATGACATCCTGGGCACCAAACTGGAAAAACATGGGCTTGATGGGTGGAGCACTGCTGGATAAGGAATTGGCTGGATGGTGGCACCCAGAGAGTGGTGGTCAAGGGCACAATGTCCACCTGGAGACCAGTGACAAGTGGTGTCCCCCAGGGATCAGTGCGGGACCAGTACTGTTTAACATCTTTGTCAGTGCCATGGACAGAGGAATGGAGTGCACCCTCAGCAAGTTTGCAGATGGCACCAAGCTGTGTGGCACAGTCGACTTGCTAGAGGGCAGGGATCCATCCAGAGGGACCTGGACAGGCTGGAGAGGTGGGCCCAGGCCAACCTCATGAAATTCATTAAGGCCAAGTGTAAGGTCCTGCACCTGGGTAGGCACANCCCTCAGCACAGGAAGGACATGGAAGTGTTGGAGCAGGTCCAGAGGAGGCCACAAAGATGCTCAAAGGGCTGCAGCAGCTGTGCTGTGAGGACAGGCTGAGAGAGTTGGGGCTCTGCAGCCTGGAGAAGAGAAGGCTTCCAGGGGACCTGATAGTAGCCTTCCAGGATCTGAAGGGGGCCTACAGGAAGGCTGGGGAGGGATTATTGACAAGGTCCTGCAACAACAGGACAATGGGTTTGAAGTGGCAGAGGGGAGATTTAGACTGGATGTTAGGAGGAAGTTCTTTCAGTGAGGGTGGTGAGACACTGGCACAGGTTGCCCAGGGAGGTTGTGGCTGCTCCCTCCCTGCAGGTGTTCAAGGCCAGGTTGGAGGAGGCCTTGAGTGAGCTGTACTAGTGGGAGGTGTCCCTGCCTATGGCAGGGGGTTGGAACTGGATGATCGTCGAGGTCCCTTCCAACCTTACCATTCTATGATTCTATGATTTCTTTCAATTTTGCTTATCTGTGGTTTTCACTCTCTTCACTGTTCCTGGAGACAACTCCACATCTGCTCACTCTTTGGTATCGAAAGCCTGTGGTCATCTGTGGATGGAAGGGCAACCTTTGGGTGTTTCAGAAAGCAATACTTGGTATGGCTGTAGAACAGATTCCCTGTGTGGGAATGGGAAAAATGCTTCCATCTACATCTGTCTAGGATGTCTCTCTCTATTTTGTCTGGAGAAGTTAGTATGATTTAAGCTAAGGTGACAACAGTTGGTCTTGGTTTTGCTCTGAAAATTGTTCTTCAAAGATACCACTTTTCAGTCTCATCTGCTGCTCCCTCTGACTCTTACTGTGAATAAACCTCAAACACTTCTTTCCTGAGAGAAATGCTACAGAACCTTCCAAGTCCATGGGTGTTCTTACATCCCTTGTTTCTTGTAAATATTAACTGATTTTTTTAGACATACTCTCTCTATTTTCACAGAATCATGCAATCATAGAATGGCTCAGGTTGGAAGGGTCCACAGAGATTATCTACTCCAACTGCCACAGGCAGGGACACCTCTCAGCCAGACTCAGCTGCTCAAGGCCTCGTCCAACCTGGCCCTGAACACCCCCAGGGAGGAGGCAGCCACAATTTCCTGGGTAGCCTATTCCATAGTCTTACCACACTTGAACTGGATAACTTCTTCCTCAGCTCCAGTCTAACCCTGCTGTGCCTCAGTTTCAAACCACACTCCCTTCTCCCTCCCTGAGCCTTCCCTTCTGCAGGCTGAGCAACCCAAGCTCTCTCAGCCTGTCCTCATAGCAGAGGTGCACCAGCCCTTGGATCATCTTTGTCGACTCATCTGGACTCACTCCAGCTGCTCTCTGTCCTTCTTACAATGGGGACACAAGGACTGGAAGCAGTATTTGAGGTGAGGTCTGAGCAGAGCAGAGTCAAGGGGCAGAATCCCCTCTCTTGACCTGCTGACTTGATCTTAACAAGAGGCCTGATTTCTGTTTTTGGAGACAGGGAGAATGGACCCATGGTAGAGAAGGTGGTTTTCTAAAAACTAACTATATTTTTTTTTTAAGGCAAGCATTCAGCCAGCCAGCATATTTTGATTCCTTTTTTATTTTGTTTTGAGATTAATAATACTAATATTTTGTTGGAGGCTAAGAGAAGGCTCCAGGCAGACCTTAGAGCTGCATTCCAATATCTGAAGGGCATCTAGAGGAAGGCTGAGGAGGGACAGTTTAGAAGCATCTGTGATGATAGGATGAAGGATGATGGTTTGAGCAGGGGAGATTTAGGTTGGGCATCAGGAGGAAGTTCTACACAGTGAGAGTGGTGAAGTCCTGGATCAGGCTGCCCAGGGATATGGTTGAGGCCCCATGGCTGGAGACATTGAAGATCAGACTGGATGTGGCCCTGTGCAGCCTGCTGTGGTTGGAGGTGTCCCTGTTGAGTGCAGGGGGTTGGCCAAGATGCCCTTTGAGGGTCCCTTGCAATCTGTGAAGCTGTGAACCTGCAATTAACTGAGATCTGTTTTGATGACTTTACTCCACAGTGGGTGAGAGCAAAACATGAAAATCCCTTTGGTGCTGTTGCTGCCAAAGGGGATTTGTTAGAAGTATCTAATGCACAGCCACATGGATTAAAGTTCTAAGAAGTTATTTATATTTTTTGGCACAATTTTTCCCCTGTGCTACCCATTGTAATCAGAGGTTATGGTAAAAGAGCTGTGGTCTTGAAACCTGACTTTAGAAGATCATAAAATCATAGAATGGTAAGGTTGGAAGGGACCTCAAGGATCATCTAGTTCCAACCCCCTACCATAGGCAGGGACACCTCCCACTAGTACAGGTTACTCAAGGCCTCATCCAATATGGCCTTGAACACCTGCAGGGAGGGAACAGCCACAACCTCCCTGGGCAACCTGTTCCAGTGTCTTACCACCCTCACTGAAAGAACTTCCTCCTAACATCCAGTCTAAATCTCCCCTCTGCCAGTTCAAACCCATTACCCCTTGTCCTGTCATTATAAGACCTTGTCAATAGTCCCTCCCCTGCCTTCCTGGAGCCCCCTTCAGATACTGGAAGGCTACTCTAAGGTCTCCTGGAAGCCTTCTCTTCTCCAGGCTGCAGAGCCCAACTCTCTCAGTCTGTCCTCATAGCAGAGCTGCTGCAGCCCTCTGAGCATCTTTGTGGCCTCCTCTGGACCCACTCCAACACTTCCATGTCCTTCCTGTGCTGAGGGTTCCAGAACTGCACACAGTAGTCCAGGTGGAGTCTGAGGAGAGCAGAGCAAAGTGGCAGAATCCCCTCCCTTGCCCTGCTGCCCACACTGCTCTTGCTGTAGCCCAGCACACAGTTGCTGTCTGGGCTGCACTCACACTGCAGCCTCACGTTGAGCTTTTCATCAACCATGATGATGGTTGATGAAAACTAGATGCTAACCTTGCTTTAGAAAAGAACAATTGCAGTCAAATTTATCTCAGTTCTCTTAGATATTTTAAATCAATGCTCTTCCTGTTGTAGTGAGAGAAGGTTAATCTGACATCATCAGGAAATGCAAACAACTTAAGGTTTTTTTCAGACTTGCCTGAGCGATCACCCTGCATTCTGTTACAATAGTGACAGTTTCCACCAGCTCAGGCTTTGCCCAGACCTGTTTAGTGACCCCGTAGAAGTAACATCTTGTTGCTGAAAATTGTTTTCACCCTTGTGAAGCCTGTTTGAAGTAGTAATAGGAGAAAACAGTGGGGGTTTTTGTTTGGTTTTTGGTTTAGTTTGGTTTTGTGTTTTTTTTTCTGAAAGCTGATGGTTATGCTGCATGAACTCCTTAAATGCGCTGCTGGAACACTGCATGAAAGGGAATGAGATCTCCTCTGCTCTCCTTCAATTTGTCCAGCTTTCATCTCTTCCATCTATATTGATGTCTGTGCCTTTAGTAGGCTTTTTTTTTTTTTCCCCAGAGGAGGCATTTGACTCTGAATTTAGGTGAGACAAGGGAATCAGAAGGAATTTTGTGGTTTAAGTAGCCCTCACAAAAGGGGCTTTGCTAATCTTATGTGTGTGCCAGCAGACATTTGAGAAAGAAATGTGCTTTTTTGAGGCCTTAAAATGAGATCTGAGCCAACAGACTCTAGGGAAAGCATTCACTTTCTTTTTTTTTTCTTTTTTTTTTTTCTTTTTTTTATCTGTAACTTTTGAAGACCAAAGAATAAATTTGATTTATCTGTAATGGTTTCTCCCTCTGCTCTCCACAGATTTTAAGATTAGTGGCTCTGATCTTGTTGCTTTTTACTGTTCTGAATCACAGGGCTCACCTCCTAGTGCTCCCTGGTCATGTTCTCCCATACAAAGCATGAGTGCTCTTCTGTGGCAGACTGTGAAAACACTTCATGGACTTGGAGTTTAATGGAATTCTTGATTGCTTTGGAAGCAGAAGGGATTGTAAGCTGCTAATTTCTTGAAGATTGATCATATACTGCAGAGGGCTATTAATATTTTATCTTCTGACAACTAGATAGGTCAGAAAAGTGCATTATTAATCTTGGGAAAAGGTATTCAGTGCTGTCCCAAAATACACAGAGCAGACAGTTTCACTGTGAGATATCCTAGAAGGAAAATGAAGTCAGCTTGATTCTAATTACTTGTTCAGTTTGGTTGTCTTGAAGTAGTTTTTGGGTAAGGAGTCTCTAGAGGGTTTTCAGGAGCACAAAAATTCAGAAATAAGGGATCTGACAGGAAGGCTGCAGAGGGACTTTTTATGAAGGTGCCTAGAGACAGGCCAAGGGGGAATGGTTTGAAACTGAGGGAGAGCAGGGTTAGACTGGAACTTAGGAAGAAGTTCTTCAGTCTGAGGCTGGTGAGACTCTGGAACAGGCTGTCCAGAAAGGGAAGCCAGCTTTAGACATCTACAGCTAAGACAGGCTAGATGTATGGACCAATGTCATTGCTGATAATGAAAAAAAAAAACCCACAAAAAACCCCAAACAAACAAACAAAAAACAAACAAACAAACAAAACAAACAAAAAAAAAAAAAACCCAAAAAAACCCCTAAATCAAGTTTTGCCCCTGTTTCAGACAGATTTCCTGGTCAGAAGGGTTTGCCNAGAAATAAGGGATCTGACAGGAAGGCTGCAGAGGGACTTTTTATGAAGGTGCCTAGAGACAGGCCAAGGGGGAATGGTTTGAAACTGAGGGAGAGCAGGGTTAGACTGGAACTTAGGAAGAAGTTCTTCAGTCTGAGGCTGGTGAGACTCTGGAACAGGCTGTCCAGAAAGGGAAGCCAGCTTTAGACATCTACAGCTATGACAGTCTAGATGTATGGACCAATGTCATTGCTGATAATGAAAAAAAAAAACCCACAAAAAACCCCAAACAAACAAACAAAAAACAAACAAACAAACAAAACAAACAAAAAAAAAAAAAACCCAAAAAAACCCCTAAATCAAGTTTTGCCCCTGTTTCAGACAGATTTCCTGGTCAGAAGGGTTTGCCTTTCCCAGCTGCCCTCAATGTTCCCCTCCAAAGCCTTCGTGCAGGTAGCTTATATGGTCATGCTCTATAGGTTGTGGCTGCCTCCTGCCCGGGGGTGTTCAAAGCCAGGTTGGATGAGGCCTTGAGCAGCCAAGTCTAATTGAGAGGTGTCCCTGCCCATGGTGGGAGGTTGGAGTGGTACTCTGATGTCCCTTCCAACCTGAGCCATTCTATGATTTCAAAGGATGGATTTTATTTTTTTTTCCCCTAATGCCCTGACTCAAGCAGTAACAGTGCTGGAGCTTCATAATTCATTTAACCACTTTCCTTCTCACAAATATTTTTTTTGCCATATTTGAAAGCTCCTCAGAGTAGCTCCTGAACATCTTTTGTCAGTGGGACTCTTCTCATTTATTCTGAAGCTGCTGGTGGTTGTTTGTGCATGTTTGTTCTTGCAAGTGCAGCTGTGTGAGAATAAGACATTTGTTTCTGTTTGGACAACATTGTCTAAAATCTATTCTGTTCTATTTTAAGACTTTTCTAAAGACTTTCCCTAATGAAAAACTTTTCTGGTTGGTTTGAATACTCTTGAGAGATGCTGATCAAGACCAATGGCTAACCTCCTGAACCTGAAAATTCTATTGTAGGCATACCCTACCCTTAGCTTTCAGATAATTCATTGGGTGAGCATCTTAACTCATGCTGCTTTTCCTGGTGTTCATTGTGGGTACTGAAAAAAATCAACACAGGCCTCTCAAAGATGTTTCAGACTTGATAATGCTTTGAATGTTCACTGGGATTTATGCTGTCACCTCTTGGCTGCTTCAGAGAGAGAGGTTGCTTCTGTTCAGGCATCTGCTTAGAATGGGTACTTCATAGATTCATAGAATGGTTTAGGTGGGAAGGGAACTTAAAGATCATCTCATTTCAAACCCCCTGCCATGGGCAGGGACACCTTTCTCTAGACCAGATTGCTCAAAGCCCTGTCCAGTCTGGCCTTGAATGCCTCCAGGGAGGGGACATCCACAACCTCCCTGGGCAACCTGTGCCAGTGTCTCCCCACCCTCACTGGAAAGAATTTTGTCTTGATCTCCAGTCTAAATCTGCCCTCCTCAAACTTCAATCCATTCCCTCTCATCCTAGCACTACAAGCCCTTGTCAAAAGTCCCTTCCTGGCTTTCTTGTACCCTCCTTCAGGTACAGGAAGGCTGCTCTAAGGTCTTCCTGGAGCCTTTTCTTCTCCAGGCTGAACAACCCCAACTGTCTCAGCCTGTCCCCGCAGGGGAGGTTCCTCAGCCCTCTGTCATCTTGGTGGCCTCCTCTGAACCAATTCCAGCAGCTCCATGTCTCTCTTATGCTAAGGACACCAGAAGTGGATGCAGTGCTGCAGGTGGGATCTCAGCAGAGCAGAATCACATTCCCTATCCTGCTGCTCTCATTGCATTGGACACAGCTCAGCACACAGCTGCCTCTGGGCCACACAAGGTAGAAATCCAGCATAGAAAGCATAAATTAATCTGTGAACTTTGTAGGTGGGTAGCTAAGACTGCAGTGTCTGTGGGCACATTTGGACTTTCTCAGTTTGATTTCTTAGCTTTCTTTAAATATTTCACTTCCTGTTCTGTCCATGTAAGTCAGCAGTACTGCTCTGCCCTTAGGCTTATGTGGCCATACCCTGCTAGGTCACACTGAGCTGTTCAGGGATTTAGAATCAGAGAATGGTCTGGCTTGGAAGGGGTCTCTGAAGGTCATGTAGTCCAATCCCCTCTGCACCCAGCAGGGACAACCTCAACTATATCAGGTTGCTCAGAGCCCTGTCAAACCTCACCTTCAGTATCTCCAGGATGGGGCCCCAACTACCTCCCTGAGCAACCCATTGCAGTGTTCTGCTACCCTCATGGTGCAGACATCCAATCTAAATCTGCTCTGCTGTTGTTTGACATATTTGCAGCTGTAGCAAATCAAGGTAGTTCTTCTAAAGTTGATACAACAGTTCAGGTGTTTCTTTGGAGTTTTAGACTTCTTGGTCCAGCTAATCTGATTTAGTCTTGTATCCATATCATGTTGTGCTCTTCCTCCCTTTGGCTGTAGACTCAAAAAGGCTCCTTTTAGGCACTTCGTCACGTCAATGAGAGAGGTTTTGGAGTCTTCTCTGGAGACTTTCAAAACTCTCCTGGGTGTGTTCCTGTGTGACCTGCCTCAGGCAATCCTTCTCTAGTAGGGTGGTTGGACTCTGTAATCTCCAGAGATCCTTTCTAAGCCCTAACATTCTGTGATCCTGTGATTCTTCCCAAAGCCAAGATTTTTCTACAGATTAAAACATTCTCCCACATGAGGCATCTTGACAACTATGGAAAATCAGGCTTTGAGGAATGTCTGCTTCACTCTACAAGATCATAAAGCTTTCCCCCCTACCCTCTTTCTAAGTGATGGAAGAACTCCATGCCTTTATTTTTAGGCAGAAATCTCCTCCTCATTGTGCAAGTCCACCTAGCCTTCCAGCCATCCTACTCCACAGCTGTCACAACAAACTTGCTTTCAGATGCTATTAAGTGTATCAGACATCACTCTGCAGCCCAGGAGTTTGCTGCCCTGGGGCTTTTCAGTCTATTCTCATGTTATCAAACCCACCATGTGATTTCAAGAATTTTTACATCCCTTGGAGGAAAATCAAATGATACATGGTTAGGAAATGGATAGATACTCTGCAGATTTAGCAGATCTCGAGCAGTTCAGTGGTTAATATTCTGAGTTTATTGTTTTCTTTTCTCATTTCCCATAACCATCACTCTTGTGAACTCTCTGCATCCTTTTGTCTGTATTTTCAACTGGGATTTGGGGAAAGCATTGCCACACTGGAGAAGATGCAGTGCCTGAGCTTTGTTCAGCCTGTTTCTGTTCCCTCAGCTCCTCTTTTGGTTATCCAATTGCTGCCGACACTGTTCTCATCCAAGACTTTTTAGTTTGGTGGTTTTGGGTTTTTTTTTTAATCTTCTTTCTCCCATGCTTTTGCATCTGTTGTATTTAAGTAATTTGTATTGTAATGATTCTAATGGTGGCAGCACTGGTTAGCCTGGTTACAAGCTGGGTATGCTAAAGCTCTTTTATAAGAGCATGATGATACAAAGCTGGGAGGCTTGGCTGAGCCCCATGAAGGCTGTGAGGCCACTCAGTGAGACTTGGATAGGTGGAGCTGGGCACAGAGGAACCTGATTAAGTTCAACAAGGATAAATCATAGAATCATAGAATGGTAAGGTTGGAAGGGACCTCAAGGATCATCTAGTTCCAACCTCCTGCCATAGGCAGGGACACCTCCCACTAGTACAGGTTACTCAAGGCCTCATCCAATCTGGCCTTGAACACCTGCAGGGAGGGAGCAACCACAACCTCCCTGGGCAACCTGTTCCACTGTCTCACAAATGCAGACTCCTGCACCTGGAAAGGAGTAAAAACTACAGCAATACAGGTTGGGAGGTGATCTGCTGGAGAGCACCCTTGTGGGAGGGACCTGGGAGTGGACAACATCCATGGGACAGCAATGTGCCCTGATGGCCAGGCAGGCCAATGGAGTGCATTAAGAATACCCTGGGATGCATTAGGAAGAGTGTGTCCAGCAAATGCATGGAGATTCTCCTCCCCCTCTCCTTTGCCCTAGGGAGGCCCCGTATGAAATACTGTATCCAGTTCTGGGCTGCTCAGTTCAAGGGGGACAGGGATCTGCTGGAGAGAGTCCAACAGAGGGCTGCAAGGATGCTGAAGGGACTGGAGCACTGCCTGAGGGACCTGGGGCTGCTTAGTCTGTAGAGGAGAAGGCTGAGAGAGGATCTGAGCAATGTCTATCAACATGTGAGGGCTGGAAGTCAGGAAGGAAGGCACAGGGACAGCCTCTGCTCACTTGTGCCCTGCCATAGGACAAGGGCCAAGGGATGGAAACTGCAGCACAGGAAGTTGCACCTCAGCATGAGGAAGAACTTCTTGACTGTAAGGGTCCCAGAGCCCTGGCACAGGCTGCCCAGAGAGGTTGTGGAGTCTCCTCTGGAGCCTGTCTGGATGTGTTCCTGTGCGACCTGAGCTAGATTGTCTGGTCCTGCTCTGGCAGAGGGGTTGAACTGCAAGATGTGCAGAGGTCCCCTCCAACCTAACTAACATCTTGTGATCCTGTGATGGTAAAGATGAAGATCCTAATGATCTTGTCCTTTAATGTCAAAGACAGCAATCAGCTACAGATAAATGGACCAGACAGTAGGTGGAAGCATCCCTGAAGTAGCTTCTTGGCTAACATGAACCATACATCATGACACTGCACTATCAAGGTGGCAGAAAGCTGCACATTGCATTATCTTTTCATACTCCCTGAAGCTGGAAAAAGCTCATTTCCAGCCTTTATTTTCTTTTTCCCTTCTGCACATCTAAAATCTTTCTCCTTTGTTTTTTAAACACTATTTCAGCTTCTATTTTTGGCTTTTCACACATGTGGAGTCACAAATATAGGGGGCAAAAGGCATCTTTTGAGCTTGTCTAGTCCAAGCACCTTGTTTAAGCAGAGTCAGCTGCAGCAGGTTGCCCAGGCCTGTGCCCACTCAGGTTTAGAATATCTCCTCATATGGACACTTCATAACCTTTCTGGGTGTCCTGTTCTAGTGCTTGACCACCCTGACAGTAAAAAAGAAAAGTGTGTTCTTGTATTCAGATGGAATTTCAGGTGTTTCAGTTTATGCACATTACCTCTTGTTCTGTTGGTGGGCACCACTGAAAAGAGCCTGGCTCTGTCTTCTTTTTTTTTATAGGCATTGATGAAAACCCTCTTAGGTCTTTTCTTCCTTCAGCCAGGAGATGTATTCCTTGCTCCAGACTCTCTTTGAAATGTTCTGCTAGAATTTTGTGGGAAGAGATCTCTTGTCTTCTATGGACTGTATCCAGACCACATCCTTCCTTCTGTGTATGGATCCAGCTCCTGCCATGGGTGGGTGCTCCCTGTCCTAAAGCTAAAAGAAGTGTCAGCATTTTACATTGCTGCCTTTTAGCTTTGTCCTTATTTGCCATGGTTTCTAAAGTGTAGTCTTTTCATCCTGGGAAGTTAGGAGCCTATCTCACTCTTTTAAGGTGGGGGTGATTTAAGCCCTTGAACCGTGCAGGAGTTTCTGAGGAGTCCAAATTCATCTGACAAACTTGTGTCTGATATGTGAGTGCCTTTCAGCTCTGCTGAAAAAAAAGTTGTGGCTCCTACTTTTTGCTCATTGTGTCAGTGATTAGAAGTCACTTTGAAGAAGTGAAAGGTTGTAGGCTTTATCTGGTCTTGAGGGTTTCAGGAGAATAGCCTAAACACAACGTTGCAGGCACAGCTGGAATGGGACCATTCAGTGTCCTTTCCATAGAGAAAAGGAGTAGAGGAATTGTAACCTTCTAATGAGCATCTTTGCTTCCCAAGGAGAATCCCAGAGGCCTATTCCTAGTTTAGAAAATGTTTTTGTAGTAAAGAGCCATGGAATGAGGTGCACCACTAGGGCTGGGAGAATCATAGAATCTCTGTCAGTTGTTCTTAGGATCATCAAGTCCAACCACTGACCTGACACCACCATGGCCACTAAACTATGTCCCAAAGTGCCATAGCCGTGCATTTCTGGAACACCTACAGGACTGGTGACTCCACCACCTTGGTTGGGCAGCCTGATGCAATCCCTGACTGCTCTAGCAGAAAAGAATTTTTTTCTTCATTCTAACTCTCCCCTGGCACAATTTCAGAACATTTCCTCTTGTTCTGCCACCTGATACTCCAAAGAAGAGCCCAACACCCACCTCACTGCAACCTCCTGTCAGGGAGTTGTAGAGAGCAGTGAAGTCTCCCCTTCAGCCTCCTCTTCTACAGACTAAACAACTCCAGGTCTTTCAGCTGCTCCTCACCAGCCTTGCTCTCCACCAGTTTTGTTGCCTTTCTCTGGACCCCTTCTGGTCTCTCAATGTTCTTCTTGGAATGAGGAGCCCAAAACTGGCCCCAGGATTTGATGTGTGTCTTCTGCAGTGCCTGTTTGGAAGAAAGGACTGGACTGCCTGAAGGGGTGCTTGCAGTGAGTAATCAAATAAATCCAATCGTTGTGACTGTCCTGCTGTTTGATATATTTCAGTTTAGTTTTTCTTTTGACAAAGTGGGACATCTCCCTGCTAATTGCAGGCTGAGGGAGCTGGGGCTTGGAGCAGAGGGAGCCTGAGTGCTGCCCTCATTGCTGTGCTAAAGATGTGCAGGGCAGTGTCAGGAGGACAGAGCCAGGCTCTGCTCAGGGATGGCCAAGGACAGGACAAGGGGCACTGGGGGCAAACTGGAGCAGAAGAGGTGCCATGGGAACAGAAGGAAAAACTTCTTCCCTGTGAGGCTTCCAGACCCCTGGAGCAGGCTGCCCAGAGAGGTTGTGGAGTCTCCTTCTCTGCAGACTTTCCAAACCCACCTGGATGTGTTCCTGTGTGCCCTGCCCTGTGTGATGCTGCTCTGGCAGGGGGTTTGGATTGAATGAGCTTTGATTCCTTCCAACCCCTAGCATCTGTGATTCTCTGGCTGTCACTGTGAAGTTCATTTGCTGAGTCTTAACTAGTGAGATGGGCAAAAATCAGTAATCTCCAAGGTGATTCACTGGGCTGATGATGTTGCAGAGACTGGGACAACAAATGTGCTAACCTGACTTAATAGTGGAGTGATTCCTGTACTGCAGTGCAGGTGTGTATGATGTTACTCTGCCTAGCAGGGAGTGAATTCTGAATGGTACCAACTTTTAGGACTTGTTTTGGACTTGTTTATTCAAGGATAAAAAATTACATTCAATTTCTTGCATCTGCACTCAGGCTTTGAATTCAGTGCTCCTATTAGAGTGGTGTGGCAGGCAGAGAACCACTGTGCATCCAGGGCTGTGTTACAGCCACAGAAGCTAGAGAAACATTTCCAGTATTCAGGGAGCACCTGGAATACTGTGTTCAGTTTTGGGCACCTCAGTATAACAGAGACATCAAGGTGCTGAAGCCAGTGCAGAGGAGGGCAAGGAAGCTGGGGAAGGGGTTGGAGAATAAATCTGATTAAGAGAGACTGAAGGAGCTGGGGCTGGTTAGTGTGAAACAGAGGAGGCTGAGGGCAGACCTCATTGCTGTCTACAGCTGAAAGGAGGCTGTGGAGAGCTTGGTGCTGGTCTCTTCTCACCAGTAATTAGTGATAGAACAAAAGGGAATGGCCTCAAGCTACCACTGGGGAGGTTTAGTCTGGAGATTAGGAAGATTTTTTTTTGCTTGAAGAGTGGTCAGGTGCTGGAATGAGCTGCCCAAGGAGTGGTGGAGTCACTGTCCCATGGCTGTGTTTGAAGGTCCTTTGGTTGTGGTGTTTGGGGACATGGGTGTTTAGGGTGCGCCTTGTAGAGCAGGGTTAATGGTTTGACTTGGTGATCCTGAAGGGCTTTACCAACCTGAATGTTTTTGTAATCTTAGGGCAATTCCTGGAAAAAAAGTACAGCTCTTCAGTGCAGCTCCTCTGGGGCAGCCTCTGGAGTGAGGGTGCTGGTTTGGAATGAGGCCAGGAAGCTCTAAGGGAAATGTGCTAAGTGTGGGTTGTGTTCTCCATTGGCAGCAATACATGAAGTCGGTGGCTGGGGGCTCTTGGAGGCAGACAGTGCTGGTTAACCAATCTGACAGCAACTGAACTGTCAGCTTTGCAAAGCCTTAACCAAACAAAGCTCCAAACCTGAAGTTTTTGAAGCTCACTCTACAAAGCTGTCACCTTTGAATTTCTCTGGTGGCAGAAATCAGGTTAGCTTGCTTGTTTCTGTGGGGGTGATGAGCTTGCCAAGAACCAGGGAACAAGCGTGGTCATCCTTGAGGAAATGCCTGGTGTCTCTAGAAGAGGAGGTCTAGAAGCATGTAATTAACTGGCCCAAGGGAAAGGGGCATGGGGAATGCACAGAGTATGGCAGTAAAAATACAGTATCACAGTATCCCCAAGGTTGGAAGAGACCTCAAAGCTCATCAAGTCCAACCCATTACCACAGCCCTCAAGACCAGACCATGGCACCAAGTGCCACATCCAAACCTGCCTTGAACACCTCCAGGGACGCTGACTCCACCACCTCCCTGGGCAGCCCATTCCAGCAGTCAATGACTCTCTCAGGCAAGAACTTTCTCCTCACCTCCAGCCTAAACTTCCCCTGGCACAGCTTGAGACTGGGTCCTCTTTTTCTGGTGCTGCTTGCCTGAGAGAAGAAAGCAACCTCCTCCTGGCCACAACCACCCTTCAGGTAGCTGTAGACAGCAAGAAGGTCTGCCCTGAGCCTCCTCTTCTCCAGGCTAACCAATCCCAGCTCCTTCAGCCTCTCTCCATAGGTCTGTGCTGGAGGCCTCTCCCCAGCCTCGTTGCCCTTCTCTGGACACACTCAAGCACCTCAATGTCCTTCTTCAATTGAGGGGCCCAGAACTGGACACAGGACTCAAGGTGTGTCCTAAGTAGTGCAGAGTCCAGGGGGAGAATGAGCTCCCTGCTCCTGTTGGCCACACTATTGCTGATGCGGCCAGGATACCATTGGCCTCTGTAGCATAACTACAAATAAACAGCAGCTCAGACTGTAAGAGGCATTTTACATTTCCCTGGCAGTGCCCTCAGATAACCCAAGTCTTCTGCTCCTGGTTGTGTGAGACCTTTGCCCTATCTGTCTCTGTGTGACAGAAGTGTCATTCAGAGATGAATCACGATGATTTTTGTCATTCTCTTGGGAAAGTGGCACTTTACTGGACAGAATTTGTTACTGGTTGAGGTCAGATTCAGGAGGCATTTGTCCTCCCACTCTGCTGTGCCCTGGTGAGGCCACACCTGGAATACCATGTCCCATTTTATAGAATCATAGAATGGTAAGGTTGGAAGGGACCTCAAGGATCATCCAGTTCCAACCCCCTGCCATAGGCAGGGACACCTCCCACTAGTACAGCTCACTCAAGGCCTCCTCCAACCTGGCCTTGAACACCTTCAGGGAGGGAGCATCCACGACCTCCCTGGACAACCTGTTCCAGTGTCTCACCACCCTCACTGCAAACAACTTCCTCCTAACATCCAGTCTAAATCTCCCCTCTGACAGTTCAAACCCATTGCCCCTTGTCCTGTCATTGCAGGACCTTGTAAATAATCCTTCCCCAGCCTTCCTGTAGGCCCCCTTCAGATACTGGAAGGCTACTATCAGGTCCCCTCGAAGCCTTCTCTTCTCCAGGCTACAGAGCCCCAACTCCCTCAGCCTGTCCTCATAGGAGAGCTGCTGCAGCCCTCTGAGCATCTTTGTGACCCTCCTCTGGACCCGCTCCAACACTTCCATGTCCTTCCCATCCTGAGGGCTCCAGAACTGCACTCAGGACACCAGGTGGGGTCTGACGAGAGTAAAGTGGCAGAATCCCCTCCCTTGCCCTGCTGGCCATGCTGCTCTTGATGCAGCCTAGGACTTGGTTGCTGTCTGGGCTGCATGTGCACACTGCAGGCTCATGTTGAGCTTTTCATCAACCCAGACTCCAAGGTCCTTTTCCTCAGGGCTGCAATCAGCCATTCACCACCCAGCCTGGATTTGTGCTTGGATTGTGCCTACCCAGGTGCAGGACCTTACACTTGGCCTTGTTGAATGTCATGAGATTGGCCTGGGCCCACCTCTCCAGGTCCCTCTGGATGGCATCCCTGCCCTCTAGCATTTGGGGCACTCCAAGAGACAGAGATCTGCTGGAGAGTGTCCAATGGAGACCTACAAGGATGACTGGGGTACTTGAGTATCTCTGCTGTGAAGAAGCACTGAGAGCTGTTTGATCTGGAGAAGAGAAGGCTGAGAGGGGAACCTTATCAGCTTCTATAAATACCTGAGGGGTGGGTGCCAGGATGAAGGTCTTGGTCTCTTTAGTGGTGCCCAGTGATAGGACAAGGAACAACAGGTACAAACTGGAGCGCAGGAGGTTCCACCTCAACATGAGCAGACACTTCATGGTGAGGGTGCTGGAGTAGGCTGCCCAGACAGGTTGTGGAGTCTTCTTCTCTGGAGACTTTGAAAACATGCCTGAATGTGTTCCTGTGTGACCCACCCTTGGTGATCCTGCTCTGGCAAAGGGGTTGGACTGATTTAAATTCAAAAGACAATGAAAGAATAAATCTTAGGAGGAGCAACTGAAGGTTCTTCACTGAGAGAGTCATTGGCTACTGGAATGGGCTGTCCAGGGAGGTGGTGGAGTCACCATCCCTGGAGGTGTTCAAGGGGGGTTTGGACATGGCACTTGGTGCCATGGTCTAGTCTTGAGGTCTGTGGTGACAGGTTGGATTTGATGAGATTTGAGGTCTCTTCCAACCTTGGTGATCCTGTGAGTTCAAACAGCAACTGAGCTGTTTAGTTTGAAACAGAGGAGGCTGAGGGGAGACCTCATTGCTGTCTACCCAAAGGGAAATCATGAAGAGGCTGCTACTGGTCTCTTCTTACAGGTAATTAGAGACAGAACAAGGGGGAATGGCCTCAAGCTGAGGCTTAGCAGGTGTAGATTGGATATTAGGAATAAGTTTTTCATAGAGAGAGTGACTGGAATGAGCTCCCCAGGGAGGTGGTGGAGTCCCCCACCCTGAATGTGTTTAAGGATCATTTGGAAATGGTGCTTGGAGATACTGTTAAAGGTGAATCTTGTAGAGTAGGGTTGAAGGTTGGATTTGGTGCTCCTGAGGGGCTTTGCCAACCTGGCAAACCTGTCTGTGATTCTGTGAAACAAATCCACTTCATTTTCTGTGTTTCAATAAAGAAATTGGTGTTTTGGCTTTGGGTAATCAGTCTTCTTGTGTTACAACACAACTTTGCAACTGCTCCAGATGATTCCAGAAGGGGTTTATTGTCACTTCCACTAACAGTATAGACAAACTGGGGAGAAAATTTGTAAGTGAAAGCTTTTAATAAGGTGAAGAAACTATTAATACAGGTAAACCCTTGGTGTTGAACACATGGCCAGCACTCCCAGCCCTGCACTTCTCTACAGTCCTTAAGAGATAGACCAGTCACTACAAGACTATTGAATGGGTCCTGCATTAGGGCTGGGCCAATACCACACACTGATATAGGCTGGGCAGTGTCTGGTTTGAGAGCAGCCATGAAGAAAAGGCCTTGGGGGTGCTGATGGATGAGAAACTCAATCTGAGCAGTCAGTGTGCACTTGCAGCCCAGAGAGCAACCAGAGCCTGGGCTGCAGCAAGAGAAGTGTGGCCAGCAGGGCAAGGGAGAAGATTCAGCCCCTCTGCTCAGACCCCACCTGGAGTACTGTGCCCAGTTCTGGAGCCCCTGGGACAGAAGAGATCTGGAGGTGCTGGAAGGTGTCCAAAGGAAGACCATAAGGATGACCAGAGCAATGTAGCTGCTCTGCTGTGAGGACAGGCTGAGAGAGTTGGGGTTGTTCAATCTGGAGAGAAGGCTCTGAGCAGACCTTATTGTGGCCTTCCAGTATTTGAAAGGGACTGCAAGAAAGCTGGGGAGGGACTTTTCAGGCTATCAGGGATAAGACTGGGGAGAATGGAGCAAAACTAGAAATGGGGAGATTCAGGTTGGATGTTAGGAAGAAGTTGTTCTCCACAAGGGTGCAACAGGTTGCCCAGGGAGGTGGTGGAAGTCTCATCCCTAGGGAGTTTTAAAGCCAGGCTGGATGTGGCTCTGGGCAACCTGATAGAGTGTGAAGTGTCCCTGCCCATGGCAGAGAGTTGGGACTGGATAATCCTTAGGGGTCCCTTCCAGCCCTGATAACTCTGTGACACCTTCAGCCTCATCCAAGGCTTCTCAAAAGGTTTCACAGATTTATTCCTGACATCTTTACAAATGAGCAGAACAAAGCAGCTAAACAGAGAGCAGCTCAGCCTCAGTAAGCACCCATGGGTGATGCTACAGCAACAATCAATGGAGCAACCTACTCCTAGCTAACCAGGGGGCCACCAGGCCCCCCAGCCTTTAGATCACCTCCACCAGTCACCCAGTGTGCACCATGGGCACTCACCTGTGATGCCAGGAGAAGGATCCCTCTGCCCAGTTGGGCAAGCTTGGGGCTTCTGCCTTTCCTGGGGCTCATTATAAAGGGGAGTGGGCAGGGAGGGCAAAGTGGTGACACCTGGGGTGGGAGGAGACTGCAGCAGAGCCCAGGTGCTGTGGATTTGGGGGAGTAAGGGGAAAATGCTGTGTGGGGTGAGAAAGGGGCAGATAGGGTGGGAAAGGGGAGGTGGTGCTGGGATGAGGGAGATGGAGAGGAAAGGAGGAAGAAGAGGCAAAAGGAAGGAGATGGAAAGAAAAGGAGGAAGATGGGGAAAACAAGATGGAGAAGAAAGGAGGGAAATGAGATTAAAAAATCATCAAAATGCAATCTGGACTGCAGTGCTTGCACTGAAGCAGCCTTTGCATGAGCAGCTCTTGGTCATTCCTGCTGCAGTAGTAAGCAGGTATCTCCACTGGCTCACTGTGTTGGCTGCAGAAGAGCAACTCACAGCTGTAAGAGGGAAAAATGAGGAAAACTAAGAAATAAAAAAGCAACCCAAACTCCAACTATAAATAGGTAGATAGAAAGCAAGAGGTCTTTCAGCAAGCTCTGCATGGGCCAGCAAAGTGTCCTTGTGGCCCAGAGGGCCAAGGGCATCCTGGGGTGCACCAAGAAGAGTGTGGCCAGCAGGACTAGGGAGGTTCTTCTCAGGCTTTCTGATCCAGCTTGGCAGTGTCAGAATGCTTCAGCAGCAGCACTGCCTTGCAGCATTTCTCTTCTACTGTGTACTCTCAGCTCTCCACTTTCCCACTTTCATGAGCTTTGGCTTGATGCACCTCTGAGGTGGTTTCTGACACCTGCTCTCCTTGCTTGCCTTCTGTGATGGTGAGAGAGGGCTTCCATCTTGGCAGGTCTGCTCCCCCTCTGCTCTGCCCTGCTGAGACCACAGCTGCAATACTGTGCCCAGTTTGGGGATCCCCAGTTCAGCAGAGACAGAGACCTGAGGAGAAATTTCTTTAGAGTGAGGGTGACAGAGCCCTGGAGCAGGCTGCCCAGAGAGGTTGTGGAGTCTCCTTCTCTGGAGGCTTCCAAACCCCATCTGGATGCATTCCTGTGCAGACTCCCCTGGGTGATCTTGCTTGGCAAGGAGTTGGATTCAATGGTCTCTGGAGGTGCCTTCCAACCTCTAACATTCTGTGATTCTTTGATCTGCTTCTCTCCTGCTTCAGGAGCTCTGCAGAATACATTGCAGATCCTGGTGGTTTGTGTAATGAGATGAAGTGTGACTGGAAGGGGAACTGCTGCTAAAGGTTGGGAGGTTTCCTACTTTTCATTGTACTGCTCTAGATTTTTTTTAGGGTATAATTTTACAAATTTCTTCAGCATCTGTGAAATTGAGGAAGAAATTGTGAGGACATTGCTTCTCAATTGCTCTGAAATCTTTGTAGCTCAGTTAAAAGTACTTCCCTGGGTATGAAGCTAGGGATTAAGAAGCCCTTTTATTCCTGAATGGTTCAAGAAGTGGTTTTGTTGACATGTTTTGTGTGCAGACATTAGATTTGGCAATTCTGGCAAGTCTTGCTCCCAGGAGAAAAGCTCCTCTTGGATGGCAGTAGGCCTGGGTTTTGTTGCAGTGAGGGTCGTGGTTATTTAAGGAGATGCAGCATTCCAAGGATGTCTCTGAAGATCACAACAAAGGCTGTGTCCAGTGCTCTAAATATCTTATTCACTTGCTCTCAGTACTTGTGTCTCTGAGTTTTACTTTCCTGCCAGTTCTGATCAAAGCATTTTCATGATAAGCTACTTTCATTTAATTTTGCTCTGCCTTCCAATCCAAATAACAAAAAAGCATTGCTGGCAGCTGTATGATCTGTTAGTGTTATTATTTTTAATAATTATGTTGCTTTTTTTCTTCTTTTTGTGTCTCCAGCAGGCCATCTGTTGACAAGAAGAAAAATGAAGTACATATTGCTCCTATATTTCCTGGCTTTCTTATCAGAGGCTGCTGGGAAGTCTGTGAGAAGAGTTGTCAATTCCCCAAAGACATTTGAAGACATAAAGGAGGAGATAGCTGGCTACAGAGATGTTGCTAAAGCTATTATTGACCTTGCTGTCCATGGAAAGGCTCAGAACAGATCCTATGAACGATTGGCAGTTTTTACTGATACCATAGGACCTAGACTGAGTGGTTCAAAAAATTTAGAGGCTGCCATCAAGTACATGTTCAGTGCCCTGCAGGAAGACAGGCTGGAGAATGTGCACCTGGAGCCTGTGAAAGTGCCACACTGGGAAAGAGGAGAAGAGTTTGCAATGATGCTCAAACCAAGGAATCACAGCATTGCTATTCTGGGACTTGGGAGCAGTGTTGCAACTCCTCCAGAAGGTAACTCTTCTTCTGGAATGAAGTGTCTCTTGCCTTTGAATCATTGAGTGTTGAGGGTTGATTGGGACCTCAGAAGGTCATCCAGTCCAACTTCCCTGCCAGAGCAGCATCACCCAGGGCAGGGCACAAAGGAACACATCCAGGTGGGTTTGGAAAGTCTTCACAGAAAGAGGCTCCACAGCCTCTCTGGGTAGCCTGCTGCAGGGCTCTGCCACCCTCACAGGGAAAAGGTTTTTCCTTCTGTTCCTGTGGCACCTCCTCTGCTCCAGCTGGCACCCAGTGCCCCTTGTGCTGCCCTTGGCCATCCCTGAGCAGAGCCTGGCTCTGTCCTCCTGACACTGCCCTGCACATCTTTAGCACAGCACTGAGGGCAGCCCTCAGGCTCCTCTGCTCCAGGCTCCCAGCCCCAGCTCCCTCAGCCTGGCCTCACAGGAGATGTTCACTGCCTGCAGCAGCTTGGGGGCTCTGCAATGGACTCTCAGGCAGTTCCCTGAGGTCTTTCTTGAAGTGAGGAGCCCAAAACTGGACACAATATTCCAGGTGTCACTTCAGCAGCATGGAGTAGAGGGGGAGGAGAACCTCTCTTGACCTGCTAACCACAGCCCTTCTAATCTACCCCAGGATGCTGTTGGCCTGCTTGACAACAAGGTCACATTGCTGCCTCATGGGCATCCTACCATTCACCAGGCTGTCCAGATCACTTTCTCCAGAGCTCCTCTTCGATAGATCAGCCCCCAATCTATCCTGGACCATGAGTTTGTTCTTTCCCAGAATTATTGTCAGATAGGCTCAGCAAAATTCATGTGTTTTGAGCCCCAAAGTGTTAGTTTAATTGCAAATCACAGAATCATAGAATGGCTTAAGCTGGGAGTGACCTCAGAGGTCACTTACTCCAACCTCCTCACCATGGGCAGAAACTCAGCTGCTGAAGGCCTCATATTGAATACTCCCAGGGAGGAGGCAGCCACAACCTCCCTGGACAGCCTATTCCAGAGTCTCACCACCCTCACACTGAGCTCCAGTCTAAATGAAGTGATTTATAAGATTCTCTTGTAGTAGATGTTGACATGGGGCTTTCTCAGGATTGCTATTCAAAGCCCAGATGGCAACCTTCTTTTGTGACTGCTCTCCATAAATAACTGTAGGCTTCTCCCTAGGCTGCTTCAAAAAAATTCACACTCCTTTATGAGGAAATAAATTTAGTTTAGGAAATAAAAGGTAACACAATACTCAGAGTCTTCCCCTGAGTTGTAAATTTGTGTGGCAGGGAACTTCCATTTGTTTTATACACCATGAAACAAATGGTGTATAAAAACTGCTTTGGCTAGGGAAAAAACCTCATACAGCCCTTCAAAGCACAGCCAAAGTAAAACTGAGGCATTTCAGGTGCATTGGGAAGGAATCTTCCTTGCTTTGGGAAGCAGCTGCTGTAAATTTTGTCAGGTATTGTTGAGGTAACACCTCTCTGAAATGCAAAACCACAGAAACCATAGCTGCTGATCCTGTGAGGTGTTAAGATGTTCTGCCCCTTTGCTCTCCTCAGACCCCACCTGGAGTACTGTGTACAGTTCTGAAGCCCTCAGCACAGGAAAGACATGGAAGTGTTGGAGTGGGTCCAGAGGAGGTCACAAATATGATCAGAGGGCTGCAGCAGCTCTGCTGTGAGGACAGGCTGAGAGAGTTGGGGCTCTGCAGCCTGGAGAAGAGAAGGCTTTGAGGGGACCTGATAGTAGCCTTCCAGTATCTGAAGGGGGCCTACAGGAAGGCTGGGGAGGGACTATTGACAAGGTCTTGCAATGACAGGACAAGGGGCAATGGGTTTGAACTGTCAGAGGGGAGATTTAGACTGGATGTTAGGAGGAAGTTGTTTGCAGTGAGGGTGGTGAGACACTGGCACAGGTTGCCCAGGGAGGTTGTGGATACTCCCTTCCTGGAGGTGTTCAAGGCCAGGTCGGAGGAGTCCAGGAGTGAGCTGTGCTAGTGGGAGGTGTCCCTGCCTATGGCAGGGGGTTGGAACTGGATGATCCTTGAGGTCCCTTCCAACCTTAACCATTCTATGATTCTATGATTCTAAGGCTTGGTGCTGAAGTGTAAATAGAGGAGAATATTTGCAGCAAAGGTGAACAAAAACAAAAACAAACAAACAAACAAAAAAAGCTAGAATGGCATCGTTGGTGCTGAGAAAGTGTTACTGAACCTACAAAGAGAAGCTGCAATTTAGTGTTGGTGAACATCTTCACATACCAAGAATTCTGTTGTGCACTTCTTTTTCATAGCTCTGTGGCTGTGTGCAATCTCTGATATTCCATCTCCGCATCCCAAGAAACCTCTTGTCCACTTCTGTTTAGCTTTGATTTTACGATTCTGTCTCCACACCCCAAGAAGCCTCTTGTCCACTTCTGTTTAGCTCTGATTTTATGATCCTGTCTCCACATCCCAAGAAACCTGTTCCTCACTTATGGTTCTTAGCTCAAGAAGCCTGTTCCTCACTTCTGGTTCTTAGCTCTATTGTTATTTGCCCTTGCCTGGCCTTACTCCTAAGTTTGTCTTTTTTGACTTAAAGAAATACTGAATGCCTGTGTTTTAAAAGGCTCACAGAGGCTAATGGTGTCCTTCCACCCTGGCCTTGAACACCTCCGAGGGAGGAGGCATCCACAACCTCCCTGGGCAGCCTGTGTCAGACTGATTTATGAGGGAAAAGGTCAGGACAAAAAAGGTTAGGTTTTTGTTTTATTGAAGAGGTTAAAAACTTGTTTTCACTTTCAGTGTATCACAATATTAGAAGGAATTAGATCCAAAAGTTTTCACTTCTTTTGATCTCCTTACAAGGAGGGAGCAACTTTTCATAACTGTCTTAGTGACAGGGAGAGGAGAAGCCTGAGCTTGGGGAAGCTTACTGTGTCCAGCTCTGGAGCACTCAACACAGGAAGGACATGGACCTGGTGGGGTGGGTCCAGAGGAGGGCTACAAAGATGACTGGAATGCTGGAGCAGCTCTGCTGTGAGGACAGGCTGAGGGAGCTGGAGAGGAGAAGGCTCCAGGCAGACCTAATAGCAACCTGCCAGTACCTGAAGGGGGCTACAAGAAGGCTGCAGAGAGACTGTTTGTAAAGGCCTGCAGGGGCAGGACAAGGGCAGTGGTTTGAGATGAGAGCAGAGAAGACTTAGATGGGATGTTAGGAACAAGTTCTGCACCATGAGGGTGTTGGAACACTACAACAGGTTGCCTGGGGAGGTGGTTGGAGCTCCATCCCTGGAGATATTCAGGATAGGGCTTGACAAGGCTCTGTGCAACTTGATCTAGCGGAGGATCTTGCTCAGTGCAGAGGGAGTTGAAGGACTGGATGAGCTTTGGAGGTTCCTTCCAACCCAGATCATTCTATGATTCTATGAAGAGTGACCTGGACTCCCAGAAATCAACACCAGAAATGGTCACTACCTCGAGGAAGAGGATTCCAAGGCAACAAGCAGGATTGAATGGGCTCAGTGTAGAGAGCTGACCAGCTGGAGGTTTACCATATTTACTGTCCTTGTCTCATTTCCAGTAGCTCCACACTGGCAAAGCTTACAGAGCTCTTTAGACAGCCTGTGTTGTTTTCTGGCAGTACTGCTTATATCCCCAAACTCTGAGGAAAATAGATATAATTATTGCTTTGGTAATACCATAATTGAAAGAAAGTGGGAGTTTAGCAGATGTCTGACCATAAAGTATCAAATAATTCATTTTTTTGCATCTGTTTTAAATTGCACTCTTGTTTTTTTTTTTTTTTCCTAGTGGTGGGTGACCCTGCCCTTTTATTTTAAAGAAAGAGTGACAAATAGAACCAACTCCAGAGTGAAGCCTTCCTGAGATGTCCTCTGGGCAAAGGAACAGTCTCTGGATTCTGGGTGGTGTTTCTTGCAGGGCATTTGAAATAATATAAATGAGAAGATAATGTCCTAGCATGCTTGTTCCTGGTTTTTGTGTTTGACTTGCAGACTGTTTCATCACTGTCAATTAAATATGCTCCGGTTCTGCTTGTAAGAAGGTGGTGGCAGTTTTACCACATAGAAAATCATAGCACCATGGAATGGCATCATTTCGAAGGGACCTCAGAGATCATCTCCTCCAACCTCCCCACCATGTGCAGAGATGCCTCTCGACTAGACTCAGCTGCTCAAGGCCTCATCCAACCTGGCCTTGAACACCCCAAGGGAGGAGGCAACCACAACCTCCCTGGGCAGCCTGTGCCAGAGTCTCATCACCCTCACAACATAGAACTTCTTCCTCAGCTCCAGTCTAACCCTGCTCTCCCTCAGCTTCAAACCATTCCCCTTTGTCCTGTCTTTAGACACCCTCAGCAAAAGTCCCTCTGCAGCCTTCCTGCAGGATCCCTTCAGGCACTGGCAGGCAGCTCTGAGGTCCCACTGGAGCCTTCTCCTCTCCAGGCTGCACACCCCCAGCTCCCTCAGCCTGTCCTCACAGCAGAGCTGCTCCAGCCCTTGCATCATCTTTGTGGCCTCCTGGACTCACTCCAGCAGCTCTGTGTCCTTCTGCTGGGGACAGCAGAACTGGGGGCAGGATTGGAGGTGAGGTCTGAGCAGAGCAGAGCCAAGGGGCAGAATCCCCTCTCTTACCCTGCTGCCCACACTCCTCTGGCTGTAGCCAGCACACAGCTGCCCTCTGGGCTGCATGAGAGCACTGCTGGCTCCTGGGGAGCTGCTCAGCAGCCAACACCCCCAAGTCTCTTTCTTCAGAGCTATTCTCAACCCACTCTGCACCCAGCCTGGCTTTATGCCTGCTGTTGTCCTGACCCAACTGCAGCACCTTGCACTTAAACTTGTTGAAACTCCTGCTGTTGGCACAGGCCCATTTCTTTTTGGTGGTTTGGATTTTTTTGGCTTTTATTGGTTGGTTGGTTGGGGTTTTTGTACTGTGAAATTTGTTGAAACTGCAAAGATTTGATTTCATTTAGTTTATGGATTAAATATTTTTGCAAGCATTTCAGTGTAAAAATCTGTGATTCCAGTTGTCTTATGTTAAGCTAAGTTGTTTAGCAACATATCAAAACAATTCCATGAAAAGATTCCTGTCTGTTTTCATTAATCCCATAGGCAGCTCTCATAAATGTTTTTGTACTTGAGATGAGTGCAGTGAGGCACTCAGGGACTTGCTGAGAATCCTTCTATCCTTCTTTCCCCTCAAGTTATGCTTTAATACAGACCTGCCTCCTGCAATCCTGCCTCTAGTTCTGGTGTCCCCAGATTAAGAAGGACACAGAGCTGCTGGAGTGAGTCCAGAGAAGGCCGCAAAGATGAGCCAAGGCCTGGAGTAGCTCTGCTGTGAGGACAGGCTGAGGGAAGTGGGGGTGTGCAGCCTGGAGAAGGCTCCAGGGGAACCTCAGAGCTGCCTTCCAGTGCCTGAAGGGATCCTGCAGGAAGGCTGCAGAGGGATTTTTCCTAAGGGTGTCTAGAGACAGGCCAAGGGGAAATGGCTTGAAGCTGATGGAGAGCAAAGTTAGACTGGAGTTTAGAAGAGATTCTTCAGTGTGACAGTGATGAGACTCTGGAACAGGCTGCCCAGGGAGGTTGTGGCTGCCGCCTCCCTTGGGATGTCCAAGGCCAGGTTGGATGAGACCTTGTGAGATCTGAGTCTAGTTGAGAGGTGTCCCTGCCCATGGCAGTGGGGTTGGAGTAGATGATGTCTGAGGTTCCTTCCAACCTGAGCCAGTCTATGATTGTGTGATTTCAGCCTTTAGGTCACATGTTTTATGTTGTTCTCTCTGACTCAATTCTTGCCACTTATAGGTGGGTGTTTGCTTTTGAGACCACAGGCAACACAAGAGTTCTTTTCCCCTGTGCTTTGTCTGGGTTGATGAAAAGCTCAACATGAGCCTGCAGTGTGAGTGCAGCCCAGACAGCCAACGGAGTCTTAGGCTGCATCAAGAACAGTGTGGCCAGCAGGGCAAGGGAGGGGATTCTACCACTTTACTCTGCTCTTGTCAGACCCCACCTGGAGTACTGTGTGCAGTTCTGGAACCCTCAGCACAGGAAGGACATGGAAGTGTTGGAGCGGGTCCAGAGGAGGGCCATGAAGATGCTCAGAGGGCTGCAGCAGCTCT
>VWZE01024131.1:0-26853 GCA_013396675.1 Eubucco bourcierii | reverse complement strand
CCATTCAGTGCTCCTGTGGTGGTTTACAGAACTGTCTACTTGCCTCTCGGTGCTGTTAGAGCTGCTCAGTAGTAATCTTGATGAAGCGTTTCATGCAGTCTTCCTTCTCCAGTCTTAGTTAAATCTTCTTTCTTGTGTTCTTCACAGTCCATACCTCTCTGCCTGTGAACAGGCTGTGGGAGAGCTGCAGGCAAACTGTGTTAAAGCCCTTGGGGTGCTTTCTTTCAGGAATCACAGCAGAGGTCCTAGTGGTCACCTCCTTCGATGAACTGCACAGAAGAGCTAAGGAGGCCAAGGGGAAGATTGTTGTCTACAATGAACCTTTCATCAGTTATGGTGAAACTGTGAGGTACAGATCTCAGGGAGCAGTGGAAGCTGCTCAAGTTGGAGCAGTGGCATCCTTAATTAGGTCTGTTGCTGCCTTCTCTATACACAGGTGAGCATTTTTCTCTTTTCTTCCTTGGACTTGCATTTCTGATGGGGATGTGTCCTCATTGTAAGATGGACACAGAGATGCTGGAGTGAGTCCAGAGGAGGACCACAAAGATGATGCAAGGGCTGGAGCAGCTCTGCTGTCAGGACAGGCTGAGGGAGCTGGGAGTGTGCAGCCTGGAGAAGAGAAGGCTCCAGGGAGGGCCTTAGAGCTGCCTACCAGTGCCTGAAGGGATCCTGCAGGAAGGCTGCAGAGAGACTTTTGCTGAGGGTGTCTAGAAACAAGCCAAGTGGAAATGGTTTGGAGCTGAGGCAGAGCAGGGTTAGACTGGAGCTGAGGAAGAAGTTCTTCAGAGTGAGGGTGGTGAGAGTCTGGAATAGGCTACCCAGGGAGGTTGTGGCTGCCTCCTCCCTTGGGATGTCCAAGGCCAGGTTGGATGAGACCTTGTGAGATCTGAGTCTAGTTGAGAGGTGTCCCTGCCCATGGCAGTGGGGTTGGAGTAGATGATGTCTGAGGTTCCTTCCAACCTGAGCCAGTCTATGATTGTGTGATTTCAGCCTTTAGGTCACATGTTTTATGTTGTTCCCTCTGACTCTATTCCTGCCACTTATAGGTGGGTGTTTGCTTTTGAGACCACAGGCAACACAAGAGTTCTTTTCCCCTGTGCTTTGTCATTCTTTCACAATGTTTTAATTTTTCTTCTTACTGCTCCAAATTTTATATGATGTTTGTTTTAAAGAACTTCCTGCCTTCTCCAGGCTGCCATAAATATTCTGAGATCTACCAAAAGCAAATGTGTTTGGTGAGAACCTGTAGAAAACTGTCAGTGTGGGTAGGAACTGGTCTCTCTGGATCGTTGACTGGAATGTTGATTGTGCACAGGTCTTTTTCTTAGCACAAGGCTGACTTGTATGAGATGAAGCAGCAGTCTGCTTTCAACAGGATTATTTAGAGCACTTTAGCAGCAAGGTTTGTGATTCATAGACTGACAGAATGGTTTGGGTTAGAAAGGAGCTTAAAGATCATCTAGTTCCAATGTCCCCGTCATGGGCTGAGACACCTTCCACTAGCCCAGGTTGCTCCAGGCCTACATCCAGCCTGGCCTTGAACACCTCCAAGCAGGAGGCATCCACAACCTGCCTGGGCAACCTGTGCCAGTGTCTCACCACCCTCATTGGAAAGGATTTCTTCCTAATCTCCAGTCTAAATCTGCCCTCCTTGAGCTTCAATCCATTCTCTCTCCTATCACTACAAGCCCTTGTAAAAAGATTTTGTGGCCTCCTTTAGACTTGCTCCAGCAGCTCCATGTCCCTCTTATGCTGGGTTCCCCAGAGCTGGAGGCAGTGCTGCAGGTGGGGTCTCAGCAGAGCAATGCAGAGGGGCAGAATCCCCTCCCTGTGCTGCTGCTCTCCCTTCTCTGCCTGCAGCCAGCACACAGCTGCCTCTGGGCTGCCAGTGACCAGTGCTGGCTCCTGGTCACTTTGGCACCAACTGACACCCACTAGGCCTTCTCCTCCAGGCTGCTTTCAGCCACTCCTCACCCAGCCTGGGTTTGTGCTTGGGATAGCCCTGACCCAGGTGCAGGATCTTGCACTCGGCCTTGTTGAACTTGCTGAGGTTGGCTTGGGCCCAGCTCTGCAGCCTGTCCAGGTACCTCTGGCTGGATTCCTTCCCTCCAGCATATCAAACAGTCCACTCAGCTTGGTGTAATCAGCAAACCTGCTGAGAATGCCTCAGTGCCACTGTCCATGTTGCTGACAAAGATGTCAAACAGCACTGGTCCCACAGTACAGTCCCTGAGGGACACCATTAGTCACTGGTCTCCATTTGGACACTGAGCTGTTGACTGCAACTCTCTGAGTGGGGGCATCCAGCCAGTTTCACACTCAGCCAGCAGCCACCCCTCATGTCCATGCTTTCTCAATTTTCCAGTGCTTGTTGGAAGTACTGAAAGTGGAGTTTGCCTCCATTGTGTGGCTCTGATGCCTTCCCTGAGAAGCTTTCTTGGCTCCTTATCTCAGACTGACACAGTGCCTGTTCTGGAGCCTTCCTGTGGGTTTTTAAGTGGTTTTTCCTCTCCCTAGTAGGCAAGTTTTAGTCACAGAGGGTGAAGTGGTGACTCTCTGTGTTGAAGAGTTATTTTCTTTCACTGGAGAGAAGACTACAGTTTTGGGCAGGGTAGTTTAGAATTGATGTCTCAGGGAACTGGAAAACTGTTGAACCTCATTTTGCCCTTCTTGATCCTCTGTGTGCTTACTCTTGACACTCCAGAACTGTTGTAAAAATAGGCAGCAGGCAGCATCTTCTTGAGCACCTCCCCTACAAAGAAGAGGCCCTAGGGCTGTTTTGTCTGGAGAAGAGAAGGCTGTGACTGTGAGGGGATCTGGTCAATGTCTATAAATATCTGAGGGGTGGGTGTCAAGTGAAGGGGGGGCTGAGCTCTTTTCAGTGGTGCACAGTAATAAGAGGAGCAGTGGAAAGAAACCTGAACACAGAAGGTTTGACCTCAACATGAGGAGAACCTTCTTTGCAGTGAGGAGCTCTGGAGCAGGTTGCCCAGAGAGGCTGTGGAGTCTCATTCTCTGGAGGCTTTCCAAACCCACCTGGGTGCATTCCTGTGTAGCCTGCCCTGGGTGATCCTGCTCTGGCAGGGGGATGTAATGGGAGGGGTATTAATGGATTGCTAATGGTATTTTGAAAATTAGTATAGTTTGTTAATTTTGTTATTCACAAACTTGATACCAACCAGTGACTTCAATAATAATCAGGTTCTTTTGCAACAGTCATGAAAACATTATACAGAGGGAGATAATCAGGGAATCTAGTGACCACCCTGCTGTCTACAACTACCTGAAAGGAGGTTGTAGCCAGGAGGGAGTTGGTGTGATGGTTTGTGAGTTCCCTGCCTCCCCACTCTGTGAAAATCTCCCAGACTAGACGTAGCCAGCTGGAAGTTAAGGACTGAAGCTCTATTTACAGCTCAGCACAATGTACAAGCAGAGACACACACAATAGACAGGAATAGTTACAGACACAGACAAGTTAAAGGGAATACAGAAACACAACTCCCCTCCCAGAAATCAGAGTCCCCAGGAGGGGCTCCCAACCTTCTTTCCCTTCTACCTTCTTTCCACCCCTATACCTTACCCCAGGGTCTACCTTATGTGCAAGGTGAGTTTGGAGGATGGGCAAGGGAGGTTAGAAGCAGAGTGATGAGTTGGGTTACCCAGCAGAGAGGCCAGAAGACACAGCAGCTCCCAGAGAGACTCTCTGTCTTATGTATGTTTGTGTCCTTGTTCCTATCCATCTCAGCAAGCCTATGAGTGCAGCAGAAATCACCACTGTTTGCTTTGCACAGCCTGGAATCTAATTTTTTCTCATTAAAATATTCCAGTTAGCCTCAAACCAGCACAGTTGGTCTTTTCTCCCAGTCAGCCAGCAACAGAAGGAGGGGACACAGTCTCAAGTTGTGCCAGGGGAGGTCCAGGCTGGATGTTAGGAGGAAGTTCTTGACAGAGAGAGTGATTGGCGTTGGAATGAGCTGCCCAGGGAGGTGGTGGAGTCCCCATCCCTGGAGGTGTTGAAGCAAAGCCTGGATGGGGCACTTAGTGCCATGGTCTGGTTGATTGGCTGGGGCTGGGTGCAAGGTTGTTCTGGGTGAGCTTGGAGGTCTCTTCCAACCTGGTCAATTTTCTGATTCCATGACTTAAGAAACATAACTAGCAACAATATCACAAACATTAAACTTCAAACTAGGAAGAGGTTCTTAGTTTCAGTTGTACCTGTTGCCCACCAGGGGACCCAAGAAGCTCCTTTCTGCTGCTAAGACAGAAGGTGTTCAGATTCACTGAAGAATTGACAGAATTTTGCTAAAGATTTGCTAAGAGGCTTTTGAATTTACTCACAAAGTAGTCTGTCTGGATTTCCCGGGCTGCATTATAGTGTCAGCCAGTACCCAGAGCAGGTGGAGGGGTTGCTGTCGGTGGTCTCAAAGCCATTAGAGGCTTTGGAGTTTGCCCAGGCTCTTTTCTCAGGCAGCTGGAGTCTGGCACAGGCTCTGACCTGGTTACTCTTGATTCCCCATTCAGCAGAAGCCCTGCAGAGGGGCAGGCAGGATGCAATGAGGCAGTAGCACAGCGAGCAAGCAGCAATGGCAGCAGCAGCCCCTTGTGTTACCTGCTCATCTCTTTTGTCAATGCAGCCTGAGTCCAATGGGCCTTTGGATACAGATTAGCCAATTAGAATGGCATTTGCCAAGCTTGGCCATATTAGGTGAAGCCAGGGCTTTGGTTTGCCTTTCCTTTCCCCTAGCACAGAAGGAGGAGGAGGAGCAGGGGAACATGTCTGGGCAAGCCAGGGGAAGTTTAGGCTGGAGGTAAGGAGAAAGTTCTTGCCTGAGAGAGTCATTGACTGCTGGAATGGGCTGCCCAGGGAGGTGGTGGAGTCAGCGTCCCTGGAGGTGTTCAAGGCAGGTTTGGACGTGGCACTTGGTGCCATGGTCTGGTCTTGAGGGCTGTGGTAATGGGTTGGACTTGATCTTTGAGGTCTCTTCCAACCTTGGTGATACTGTGATGTCCAGGCCTATTTTGGCCTATTTAGACCTATCACAACAGGGAGTTGGACTGGATGATTTCTGGAGGTCCTTTCCAACCTCCAACACTCTGTGATTCTGTGATTCTTGTTGCTCAGTGAAGGCTTGAGGAATGTGTGAGCCATTAAGGCAGCAGGAATTCGAGTGGTAGCTGTAGAGATGGAATGGTAGTGCTGTAACCTGACTGAAGAGATCAGGAAGCATCACTGACAGTTTGTGAACACTTTTCACTTGTGGGATGAGTAGGGTGGCAGGAATTGCTGACAGGAAACATCTTGAGGATGGGGCCTCAACGATCTCCCTCCCAATGTGTCAGTGAGAGCCTGTCCTAAGGCAACATCTTGTGCTAATAGGATGCAGCCAGGTTGTCCTCTGTTCTATTGAGGGACCAGGAAGCAAGGATGAAACCCTTGTTTGTGATATAAGCAGAAGAAAGGAGAGCAGATCATGTTTTCTAAGTCTCTGGTGAGCTCAGGCTAGATTCTAATTGTGTTTCATAGTGCTGTGCCTGTTGTCTTGCTGCCCTGAGAGATCTGAAGAGGTGTTGTGCTGTGGGGTTTAGTTAGGGACTTTCCCTTCAGGGTGTCTGGGTCTGTTGTGTGCTGACAGTTCAGTGATTTGGACTTTGCTTTCTGTGTTCCCTGAAGACCAACATGTCAGGCTGCATTCTGCTGTGCAGCCTTTGTGCTCACTTTGGGGCAAATCCCAGGTGTCAGCAAGAGAACTTGGATGTCATTAGAAGAAGTGGAGCCTGTGCTTTAGGAGAAAGATGTTGAGGTGCTGGAATGTGTCCAGAGAAGGGCAGCAAAGCTGGTGAGGGGCCTGGAGCACAGCCCTGTGAGGAGAGGCTGAGGGAGCTGGGGGTGTGCAGCCTGCAGAAGAGGAGGCTCAGGGCAGAGCTCATTGCTCTCTGCAGCTACCTGAAGGGAGGTTGTAGCCAGGTGGGGTTGGGCTCTTCTCCCAGGCACCCAGGGACAGAACAAGGGGACACAGCCTCAAGCCCCTGCCATAGGCAGGGACACCTCCCACTAGTACAGCTCACTCAAGGCCTCATCCAATCTGGCCTTGAACACCTCCAGGGAGGGAGCAACCACGACCTCCCTGGGCATGGATGAGTCCCCATCCCTGGAGGTGTTTAAGAGGAGGCTGGAGGAGGCACTTAGTGCCATGGGTTAGTTAATTAGAAAGGTTGGGTAATAAGTTTGGCTTGATGATCTTAGAGGTCTTTTCCAGCCTGTTTAATTCTGTGATTCTGTGGTAGCACTGTACAGTGAGCTCTTGAGCTCTTGCTGGTTGAGCAGTGATTAAGGAGTCCAGTTTCAGGTAACTTTCTAACAGTGAGAATTCTAGAGGTGATTTTTAAGTCTCTTTCTTTTTTTTTTTTTTTGCCTCTCTGCTCTGAACAGTATAACTCTGTCATTTCCAGTAGATAGGACTTGATGTGACATCTGAAACCGCTGGGTGATTTCCTACATCTGGCATATTTGTTTTCTTAGAAAGTCAGTGAGATGCTGATGAGACTGCCAAGAGCTTGATCTACCTTCTCCTACTTCTGGATATTCCTGTTCAGGAGTTGGTTCATGTAATTGGAAAGAGTTTCACCCATTTAGTGTCAATAATATATGCAGTGTCCTGGAACTTTGGTGGAGAACCACAGAATGTCAGAGGCTGGAAGGGACCTCCAAAGCTCATCCAGTCCAACCTCCCTGCCAGAGCAGATCACACAGGAACATATCCAGGAAGGTTTTGAATATCTTCAGAGAGGGAGACTCCACAGCCTCCCTGGGCAGCCTGTTCCAGGGTTCTGGCACACTCACACTGAAAAAATTCCTTCTTGTGTTTACATGAAGCTTCCTATGCCTCAGCTTCCACCCAGTGCCCCTTGGGCTGTCATTGGGCATCACCCAGCAGAGCCTGGCTCCAGCCTCCTGGCACTCACCCTGCACATCTTTATAACCATTGCTGAGGTCACCTCTCAGTCTCCTCCTCTCCCAGCAGCACAGCCCCAGCTCCCTCAGGCTCTCCTCCTAACAGAGCTGTTCCATTCCCTTCAGCATCTTTGTGGCTCTGTGCTGGACTCTCCTGAGCAGTTCCCTGAGGTTCTTCTTGAACTGAGGGGACCAGAATATTCCACAATATTCCAGATGTGGCCTCCCCAGGGCAGAGTAGAGGGGCAGAAGAACCTCTCTCAACCTACACACCACAGCCCTACTAACCCACCCCAGAATGGCCTTGGCCCTCATGGCCCCCAGAGCACACTGCTGGCTCATGGTCAATCTCCCATCCACTAGGACTCCCAGATCCTTTTCCCCTTTACTGCTCTCCAACAGTCCCCAACTGATCCCTAAGGTTGTTCCTTCCCAGGTGCCAGACTCTTCCCTTGCCCTTGTTGAATTTCATTCCATTTCTCCCTGAGTGAAGGGCTAGTAAAGGTGGGTGAAGGGCTGGAGGTGGATAAAGGGCAATAAGACAATAGATTCAGTCATTCAGAGAGATGCTGCGGGGATAATGGTCCTTTTGGAATTGTTCCTTCCTCACCTATAGCTACCCAAGGCAAGCTTTTATCACTGCAATATTCAGTTGGTGCTGTTTTTCCTCTTGTGGCCCACCCACTCTGCTAACATAAGTGACTCAGAGGTTTTGTTGGTGGCTAGATGGCCATCTATGTCAGGGACAACATGTGAGATCTTCTCTGGGTACCATGAGCACCACTGATTAGATTTGGTAATATTCATAAAGTCTAAAGGAATGGTTTTATCCTGCCTTTGCCTTACTGGTTCAGGAGCATAAAGTTATTGAGCACATAAAACTGCCAAGCTTTGGGTTTCCTGTGCTGGTCTTTAAGGAGTTCCAGCTGTGCTTGCTGTGGGCTGAGCACTGAGAGCTTTAGCAGTTCTCTGTGATTTCCTGTTTCTCCCTAGTCGAGCTCTGAGTTTCTGCAGTGCTCATAGCCCCTTCTCAGCCTGAACAAGCTGCTGTTCCTATCACAGCCTTGGTAGCAAGTTCAGAACCATCTGATGTGACTGTGATGTCTTCACCAACTGCAGGATCTGTTTCAGTGTTCTCACAAATGTCAGGGTACTCAAGGACACTGGCGTCATTAAATGGAGAGGATTGAAGGGAAAACAAAATGCAGGTACAGATTACAGCTTCGCAGCTTGCAGTGGCTTGGAAGGGACCCTCAAAGGGCATCTTGGCCAACCTCCTTACACTCAGCAGGGACACCTCCAACCAGAGCAGGCTGCAGAGTCAGATCCAGTCTGATCCTCAATGTCTCCAGCCATGGGGCCTCAACCACATCCCTGGGCAGTCTGATCCAGGATTTCACCACCCTCCCTGTGCAGAACTTCCTCCTGATGTCCAACCTAACTCTGCCCTGCTCCACTTTCAAACCATTGCCCTCATCCTATCCCCAGAGGTCCTTCTAAACAGTCCCTCCCCAGCCTACCTGTGGGTCCCCTTCAGGTATTGAAATCATAGAATGGTAAGGTTGGAAGGGACCTCAAGGATCATCCAGTTCCAACCCCCTGCCATAGGCAGGGACACCTCCCACTAGTACAGCTCACTCAAGGCCTCCTCCAACCTGGCCTTTAACACCTCTAGGGAGGGAGCAGCCACAACCTCCCTGGGCAACCTGTGCCACTGTCTCACCACCCTCACTGGAAAGAACTTCCTCCTAACATCCAGTCTAAATCTCCCCTCTGCCAGTTCAAACCCATTGCCCCTTGTCCTGGCATTGCAAGTCCTTGTCAATAGTCCCTCCCCAGCCTTCCTGTAGCCCCCTTCAGATCCTGGAAGGCTACTATCAGGTCATCTGGAAGCCTTCTCTTCTCCAGGCTGCAGAGCCCCAACTCTCTCAGCCTGTCCTCACAGCAGAGCTGCTGCAGCCCTCTGAGCATCTTGGTTGCCTCCTCTGGACCCACTCCAACACTTCCATGTCCTTCCTGTGCTGAGGGCCCCAGAACTGCACACAGTAATGCAGCTCTAAGGTCTCCATGGAGCACAGAAATGCAACCCTAAGGTCTCCATGGAGCCTTCCCTCTTCTCCAGGCTGAACAGAGAAGGATGTGAGTATTAACAAGGGCAGTGAATTACTTTCACAAGGAGTGTGTTTATTTTCAACTGCTGATAAGGTCTGAGAAGTATGCAGACTGCAATTTCATGCCTGTAATCCTCTGTGGGTTTTTTGTGTGTAAATGCAGCACTAAAGACTTTCATCTGGAGCATTCATCTCCAGAGCACATAGCACATGGCTCTGTACAACTGGTGAGGTTAAATAGTACCAGAATGGTTGTGCCAGAGTGGTACAGAATTGGTGCTTGGGGTATCCTGGCCCAATACTCTGCTCTTGAATGAAAGAAAAATATAAAAGAGAGAGTAAAGAGTCTGTTTCTTGATGTGTTCTGGAATTGACTCCATTGTTGTCAAGTTACACAGCAAATCCTTGATTCAACCTGCAGCACTGCTGTCAGTTCTGGTACCACATCATAAGAGGGACATAATGCTGCTGGAGCAGGTCCAGAGGAGGCCACAAAGGTGGAGGCTTGGAGGTGGAGGTGGAAGGGTAGAGAATCTCCACTATGGGGACAGGATGAGAAAATTGGAGCTGTTCAGCCTGGAGAAGAGAAGGCTCCAGGGAGACCTTAGAGCAGCCCTCCTGTACCTGAAGGAGGCTGCAAGAAAGCCAAGGAACTCTTGGGCAATAAATGCAGCAACTGTACAGAAGAGCAATTCCTAACAAATAAAAGGACATCCCCTTACAACAGAGTGGGATGACTCCCTCATTCTGCTCTGCTGAGACCCCACCCACACCGCTGGTGCCCACAGCATAAGAGGGACATGGAGCTTCTGCAGCTGGTCCAGAGGAGGCAACCAAGATGATCAAAAGGCTGGAGAGCCTCCCCTGTGGGGATAGGCTGAGACAGTTGGGACTGCTCAACCTGGAGAAGAGAAGGCTCCAGGGAGACCTTAGAGCAGCCCTCCTGTACCTGAAGGAGGCTGCAAGAAAGCCAAGAAGGAGCTTTTTGTAAGGACTGGTAGTGATAGCAGGAGAATAAATGGATTGAAGCTTGAGGAGGGCAGATTTAGACTGGAGATTAGGACAATTTTTTTTCCAGTGAGGATGGTGAGACACTGGCACAGGTTGTGCAGGGAAGTTGTGGCTGCCTCCTCCCTGGAGGTGTTTAAAGCCAGGCTGGACGAGGCCTTGAGCAACCTGGGCTAGTGGGAGGTGTCCCTGCCCATGCCAAGGGGTTGATCTTTCAGATCCCTTCCAACTCAACCCATTCTGTAAATCCATGAATCTATGAATGCTGCAGCACCTTGTGCAGAGGTCTGCACTACAGATTTCCCCTGCCTGTACAACTATTATTTTCATGTTTTCTAATTGCCTTTCCAGCTTCTGTTTCCCACTGACTGGTTTTCCTACTTCCTGGATTACCCAGCATCCTTTTTCAGATGCTTTTTAGTATTGTCCTTAACCTGCCAATGTTATTAAAACCTTTCTGTACTATGTATAGAATTTTTAGTAGGTAGCTATTAAAATTTTATTTCTGAAATATTCTCTATCTGCTGTAAAATTTCTGAACTATTATTTTTTGAAAACTTGCTGCTGATTTCCAAAAGTGAACAAGAAGGCTGATGGGATCCTGGGGTGCATTAAGAAGAATGTGTCCAGCAGATCCAGGGAGGTTCTCTTCCCCCTTTCCTCTGCCCTAGGGAGGCCCCACCTGGAATATTGCATCCACTTCTGGGCTCCCCAGCTCAAGAGGGACAGGGATCTGCTGGAGAGAGTCCAGGGGAGGGCTGCAAGGATGCTGAAGGGGCTGGAGCACTGCCTGGTGAGGAGAGGCTGAGAACCCTGGGGGTGGTTAGTCTGCAGAGGAGAAGACTGAGAGGGGATCTGAGCAATGTCTGTAAATAGCTGAGGGCTGGGGGTCAGGAAGGAAGGTACAGGGACAGCCTCTGCTCACTTGTGCCCTGCCATAGGACAAGGGCCAAGGGATGGAAACTGCAGCACAGGAAGCTGCACTTTAACTTGAGGAAGAACTTCTTGCCTGGAAGGGTCCCAGAGCCCTGGCACAGGCTGTCCAGAGAGGTTGTGGAGTCTCCTTCTCTGGAGCCTTTCCAGCCCTGTCTGGATGTGTTCCTGTGTGACCTGTGCTGAATTCTCTGGTCCTGCTCTGGCAGGGGGTTGAACTGGAAGATCTGCAGAGGTCCCCTCCAACCCCTAACACCCTGTGAGCCTGTGAACACAGGTTTGTGGAGGGACTCTGTCTGGATTTGGATACTTCAGAATCTGTCTTATGCACACAAGAAAAAAACTTTGGTGTACATAAACAGGCAGAGAAATAGAAGAGCCATTTAAAAAATATTTTTCATGTGCTAGTCCGCTGTTAATACCCAGAGAGGATCTGGAAATCACAGAATCATAGAATGGTAAGGTTGGAAGGGACCTTAAAGATCATCTAGTTCCAACCCCCTGCCATAGGCAGGGACACCTCCCACTAGTACAGCTCACTCAAGGCCTCCTCCAGCCTGGCCTTGAACACCTCCAACCAGGGAGCAGCCACAACCTCCCTGGGCAACCTGTGCCACTGTCTCACCACCCTCACTGACATCCAGTTCCTTCCTCCTAACATCCAGTCTAAATCTCCCCTCTGCCAGTTCAAACCCATTGCCCCTTGTCAATAGTCCCCAGGCTTCCTGTAGCCCCCTTCAGATCCTGGAAGGCTAAATGCCAAAGCCTACTCTTGTTTTACCTTGTTTGCTTAAGCACATGAGCAAAACATGGATGGTTTGCTCCAAACTGCTGTGACTTTTTCTTCACAACAACACTTGTGTTATTTTTTACAGAGGGACCTCTTGGTTTGGTTTTTTTTCACTTCCCACAGTCTTGCTTGTGGCTTATCCATATGGCAGAGTATTTCTGTGGTCTCATTAAATGTTGTCTTTACTGGGGCTGGCCTCCCCCTACTGTGCTAGCTCTGTGTCAGGTATTGAAGTGTGATGAGCTAGAGCTGTTTGTGTGCTGAGAGCCCTTCTTTTGGCACACGCATTTTGACTTGCCTCTTTAGGAAGTCAGAGCAAATGATTCCGCAGTTGGTGTTTAGGATTGGTTTTCTAAGTGTAGCCTGATGTGGAAGGCCAACAGTAATAACAGGCTTTGCCCTGCAGAAGTATCCTGTGCCTTCTAAGTGTAACCATTTCAATTAATAATTTTCTTCAGCTTTGTGTTCCACTTCAAATCCAGTCAGTCACCTGAGCCTCTCTCGTGTCCATCTTGGTGCATCAAATCCTTTGGTCTTGCCTGCAGGGCAGAGCTAAATGGTGAAATCCTTCTCCATCTGCTTTATTAAATGAGGGGTGCCAGCTCCTGTCTGTGCTCTGCCAGAAATGCCAGCTTTGATTACTTGCCTCTTTTCCTCTCCTTCAGGCACCTCATTTCTCTCATTTTGCTTCTCTGTTTAGGAGGATGGTGCAGATCTAAAGCTGTGACTTTCTGCTAGCTTTCCTTTCTAAATGTGACCTTTGATGTGGTATTTATCATTTCCATATGTGATGAGCTAGGAGGATGAGCAGGCTTTGTGGCTCCTGCTAAACTGCTTCTCCATCACCTTGCTTTGCTAATCACTGTCCACTGTACTCCTGTCTAATGGGAGTACTGCAAACACTCTGAGACAGGAGTTGCCTTTAATCTCTTTCTATTCATTATTATTAAGCAGGATTGAGCTTTAGAGATACTCAGACTGCAAGAGACCCTCAAAGGTCATCTTGGCCAACCTCCTGGTGTCAGCAGGGAGACCTCCAACTAGACAGAATCATAAAATCACCGAACTGTTTCACTGCCCAGGGCCAAATGATTACCCAGGACCTTTGATTGCAATTCCTGGATCACAAAAGAGGAACTTTCAATCCAAGAATAAGAAACAGAAGAAAACAAACTAATTCCTGATTTACTTATTTCTATTTGGATTTCATCCCATTAGTTTGATAGTAACTGTGGAGCACACAAAATACACCTGAAGAAGAGAGATTGAAACCATTGTACCATTTAGTTCCAGATTGATTCTAGCCATTTATGCACAGGGCAACAAAAGATTGTTTTGTCAAAGCAGAATAATCAACAGGAATTAACTAAACTCAGGGAATCTGAAGTTCTCTTCATCACTCTGCCTCATGACCCCATGGGATCTCGAGTAACTCATGGTAATTTTTCTTTCCCTGTTTGCAAGCAGATGTAATTTTATATATATATATATATATATATATATATATATATATAAATGTTAATTTATGTATTTAATATTAATTTAGTGTAACATTTGTACTTCATTTACTGTAAAGAAGACAACATCAAAAATCAGCTGTTCTAAACTCTAATTGGTACTTAGGGTAGGTTCTGCAGTGATTTGCCTGTGCCAAATCCAAGCAATGGTTGTGCTGTTAAATAGCAGTGAGTGACCAGGACTGAAAATATTCCATTGTCTGTGGGTCTGATTGGTAACTTCTGCTAGATTGAGATTTCAGGTAGACCTAATGAAGGTCTATGGTAAAGCTCTGACAGGATGTGAATGTGATGTTAGGGGATACCTTCTTGCTGTCTACAACTACCTGAAGGGTGGTTGTAGCCAGGAGGAGGTTGCTTTCTTCTCTCAGACAAGCAGCACCAGAACAAGAGGACACAGTCTGAAGCTGTGCCAGGGGAAGTTTAGGCTGGAGGTGAGGAGAAAGTTCTTGCCTGAGAGAGTCATTGAGTGCTGGAATGGGCTGCCCAGGGAGGTGGTGGAGTCAGCGTCCCTGGAGGTGTTCCAGGCAGGTTTGGACGTGGCACTTGGTGCCATGGTCTGGTCTTGAGGTCTGTGGTAATGGGTTGGACTTGATGAGCTTTGAGGTCTCTTCCAACCTTGGTGATACTGTGATGCTGTGAATGACAGAGTACAGAATATCAAAGGGCTAGAGCACTTTTTGTTCTGCTGCTTAAAAGTAGTAAATAGCTTTGAAACACCAAGAAACAAGACTGGGTCTTAAAAAGGGTTTGGATGAATCTCTAAAGCTGTGGTGGCTCTGATCCAAGTTTATCTGCACAGACTTCACCTGAAAGATTGAAGTTTGGGTAAAGTAAAATTGATTGCAAGGCACAACTGATAGCTGCTATGCAAAAAGGTGATCTAAGGGCTGGGGCTTCTCTGCCTTGAGATAGGCTGAGGGAGCTGGGGGTGTGCAGCCTGGAAGAGGCTCCAGGGGAACCTTAGAACTGCCTTCCAGTACCTGAAGGGAGCCTACAGGAAGGCTGCAGAAAGACTTTTCCTAAGAGTGTCTAGAGACAGACCAAGGGGGAATGGTTTGAAGCTGAGGGAGAGCAGGGTTAGGCTCGATCTCAAGAAGTTCTTCAGTGTGAGGGTGGTGAGGCTCTGGAATAGGGCACCAGGGAGGTTGTGGCTGCCTCCTCCCTTGGGGTGTTCAAGACCAGGTTGGATGAGGCCTTGAGCTGCAAGTCTAGTTGAGAGGTTGGAGTAGATGATCTCTGAGCTCCCTTTCAACCTAAACCCTTCCATGACTGTAAACTTTCAACCTAAACCCTTCCATGTATGATTCTGTGATTACTCTGTCACCACAAGGACTCCATTCACCATTTAGAAATCTGCACCTAACCAGTTCTAGGCACATGTTAAAACCAGGCCTCACCAAATAAGCAAAGCAGCTTTGATGCCATTAGCTCTGTGCCAGGGCACAGCACACAGCTGTCACAGACACATTCAGATCTCACTGTAACATTCAGTGCCACACACACAAAGGGAACCCTTGAACCACAGGAGTGCTTAAAAGATAGTGTAGGTGAGCCTGGCTTGTCAAACAAGCAGCAGAAAACAGCTGTGAATGGGAAAATAATCAAATGAAGCCAAGTCAAATGAACTCCACCCTGGGACTATCCAACTGCTAGGAAAGCAGAAAAGCCTGCACCATCATTTCCAAGCACCTGTAGGAAACAGAGCCTTGTTCAGCTGCTCTTCAACTGCAAAAGGAACTCTCTGTATCCTACGGACTTGGGGGATGATTGTCCAGCAGCTGACTATACCTTGAGGGAACCATTTCTTGCATACACCTGTTTGGCCTCCTTCTGCTCCAAGTGAAGAACCAAGCTCCCTCCTCCCATGAGATTCAACAAGGCCAAGTGTAAGGTCCTGCACCTGGGTAGGCACAATCCCAAACACAACTCCAGGCTGGGTGGTGAATGGCTGAGAGCAGCCCTGAGGAAAAGGACCTTGGAGTCTGGGTTGATGAAAAGCTCAACATGAGTCTGCAGTGTGCACATGCAGCCCAGACAGCAACCGAGTCCTAGGCTGCATCAAGAGCAGTGTGGCCAGCAGGGCAAGGGAGGGGATTCTGCCACTTTGCTCTGCTCTTCTCAGACCCCACCTGGAGTCCTGTGTGCAGTTCTGGAACCCTCAGCACAGGAAGGACATGGGAGTGTTGGAGTGGGTCCAGAGGAGGGGCACAAAGATGCTGAGAGGGCTGGAGCAGCTCTGCTGTGAGGACAGACTGAGAGAGTTGGGGCTCTGCAGCCTGGAGCAGTGAAGGCTTCCAGGAGACCTTAGAGTAGCCTTCCAGTATCTGAAGGGGCCTACAGGAAGGCTGGGGAGGGATTATTTACAAGGTCCTGCAACGACAGGACAAGGGGCAATGGGTTTGAACTGGCAGAGGGGAGATTTAGACTGGATGTTAGGAGGAAGTTGTTTGCAGTGAGGGTGGTGAGACAGTGGCACAGGTTGCCCAGGGAGGTTGTGGCTGCTCCCTCCCTGGAGGTGTTCAAGGCCAGGTTGGAGGAGGCCTTGAGTGAGCTGTACTAGTGGGAGGTGTCCCTGCCTATGGCAGGGGGTTGGAACTGGCTGAGATTTGAGGTCCCTTCCAACCTTACCATTCTATGATTCTATGATTCTGTGTTCACATCCCTGCCCGGTGAGAGCACAGCTGCTGGCTGCACACCACCATAGGTCTGCTGGCCCAGAGCTCCTGGAGGGACCCCAGTGACAACTCTGGTTGCCAGCAGCTGCAAGGCTTCCGGCTTCATTGGGGGTTTTTTGGTTGATCTCCTGGCTTCTCACCTTTGAGTAGCAGCCATATTTATAACTTCAGTGACCCCTCCATCACCAGAGATGAGTGAGCACATAGGGCACATTGAAAAACCTTCACTGCTAACAGCTGTTCTATTGTATGCCTGCAGCAAGGATATAAATAAATCCAAACAGCAAACCCAAACCAAGAACAACAGGGAAAAAAAAAACAAACACCCCAGACTTTCTTTATTTAGAAAGCAGAGAATGGGATAAAAAATGCATCACAGGGTTAGCAAGACATAAGCTAATGGAGGGCAGAAGGATTTTGACAAGCTTGAGAAGTGGGCCAGTGCCAACAGCATGAGGTTCAACAAGTCCAAGTGCAAGGTGCTGCAGCTGGGTCAGGCCTGCCCCAGGCACAAAGCCAGGCTGGATGCAGAGAGGTTCAAGTGCAACTCTGTAAAAAAAGACTTGGGGGTGCTGGTTGCTGAGCAGCAACCCAGGAGCCAGCAGTGCTCTCATGCCTAGAGGGCAGCTGTGTGCTGGCTGCAGCCAGAGGAGTGTGGGCAGCAGGGCAAGAGAGGGGATTCTGCACCTTGGCTCTGCTCAGACCTCACCTCCAGTCCTGCCTCCAGTTCTGTTGTCCCCAACAGAAGGAGGACACAGAGCTACTGGAGTGAGTCCAGAGGAGGCCACAAAGATGATGCAAGGACTGGAGCAGCTCTGCTGTGAGGATAGGCTGTAGGAGCTGGGGTTGTTCAGCCTGCAGAAAAAAAGACTCTGGGGGGCCTTAGAGCTGCCTGCCAGTATCTGAAAGGATCCTACAGGAAGGCTGCAGAGGGACTTTTCCTCAGGCCTTCTAGAGACAGGCCAAGGGGGGATGGTTTGAAGCTGAAGGAGAGCAGGGTTAGACTGGAGCTGAGGAAGAAGTTCTTCAGTGTGAGGGTGGTGAGACTTGAGGGCATCATCAACTGACACCTCCAAGTCCTTTTCCTTGACACTGCTCTTGAGCCGCTCCATGCCCAGCCTGGATTTGTGCTTGGGATTGCCCTGACCCAGCTGCAGGACCTTGAACTCGGCCTTGTTGAACTTCATGAGGTTGCCTTAGGCCCACCTCTCCAGCTTGTCCAAGTCCCTCTGGATGGAACCCTTCCCTCCAGCCTGTCAAACAGGCCACACAGCTTCGTATCACTACTGACTTGCTGTGGGTGCCTCCATCTCACTGCTGCTTCCATTTACACACTGTCTGGGGGAGACCCTCAGAGGAACAAGCTGCATTCTCTTTCCCTTTCTCAGGAGGATGATGGTGTTGTTCTCCAGTTATCTGCCAGCTTTTTGCACTTGCCTGGTTTCTGCCATCTTTCCAGTAACCTTTAAGTCATTCCACTAAGTGTGACTGACATATCCAAGGAATAAAAGGTGCCGTGCCCTATGGGAAAGGGTTGCATGGATGGCAATCCATCACTGATTGCCACTCAGAAGTACCATAGAAAGATTTACACATCTGAAATCTAATTTTAGGCACTGAAGAAGAGCTATGCTTCTAAAATGCTAAACTGCAGCTGCACTAATTACTCCAAGAAGCTCTGCTAAAGTTTTCTCATGGGCGTGCCTATTCACTTGGTATTTTTGGCAAGACTGAAATCTTAAGAGTTCTCTCAGACACTGCAGCAAGCCATTTCTGTTTCCCTGCATTGAAAGATTAAAAACTAAGCAAAGGAAGTGTGTGTGTGGGGGGAAACCTACATGGTTTTGTGGGGTTTCAGCCTTGGATGGTCTCTCAGATCAATCCAGCAGCTCAGGATTCTGGACTCTAGGTACTGGCTGCATCTCAGCAGTGCTGAACCCCTGGCTCAAGCTCTTTGGTCTGGAACACAAATACAGATTTCTCTAAATGCCAGTTCTGGAGAGACAGAGCATGTCCTGAAACTGCCTGCTCACCTCACATTCTTTGTGGCTCTCCCATGCAGCAAATGCAGCTCTCTCAGAGCCTGAAACTGAGAATCCTGAAAACTGTAGTTTCCTTCTTTGGACACTGCTGGGAGAGACACTGAGAGGGATGCACAGACCCTCTTCAAAGATGGATCACAGTCTACACCCAGAAAAAGTGCAAGCAATACAGGCATTAAAGAACAGCTAAAGAAACTACATCCCACCTGTGAGCCCACTCTCTCCAAACATCAGATTTCTGACAAAACCACATTGGAATCCCAGGACTTACTTTTTAAAGTCCATGTTATTGTTGATCTGAAAGAGCTGTTACTAAAATAAAGCCTTCTGCTTCTAGGAAATTTCAGCTTCTTCCTGCTCTATCCAGAGGCTTCAACTCAGTAACAACTCACTGTGAGATGGCTGAACTCAAAATCCAAATGCTTGCCTGTCTTTAATGCCAGATTGGGAAAGGAAGCACTTTAGTTTTTAATCTGTTAGTCACAGAATGGCTCAGGTTGGAAAGCACCTCAGAGATCATCTCCTCCAACCTCCCTGCCATGGGCAGGGACACGTCTTGACTAGACTTGGCTGCTCAAGGCCTCATCCAACCTGGCCTTGAACACCCCAAGGGAGGAGGCAGCCACAACCTCCCTGGTGCCCTATTCCAGAGCCTCACCACCCTCAGACTGAAGAACTTCTTCCTCAGCTCCAGTCTAACCCTGCTCTGCCTCAGCCTCAAACCATTCCCCCTTGGCCTGTCTCTAGACACACTTAGGTAAAGTCCCTCTGCAGCCTTCCTGTAGGATCCCTTCAGCTATTAGAAGGCAGCTCTAAGGTTCTCCTGGAGTCTTCTCTTCTTCAGGGTGAAGAAGCCCTCAGCTTGTCCTCATAGCCCTCTGATCATCTTTGTGGGCCTCTTTTGGGGTCACTCCATTATGTCCCTGTCTCTCTTAGATGGACACAGCACTGCAGGCGAACTCTCACCAGAAAATCTATCTTGTTTGAGAATCTGCTGGGGACAGTAGGAAAGGTGTGCTGGTTTGAGGTGAATTAGAATATTATAATAGAGAAAATGACACTGTTGGCTGTGAAAAGAAAACATGGTGATGTCTGCTTCACTCATGGGCTTGCTGAAAAATTGTTTGGGAAAAATAACCAAAATATAGATAAGTCAGTCTCAGTCTGTCTCTCTCTGGGGCCACAGCACAGCGTCTGGGGCAGTCTAGCAGACTCTGGCTCTGGCTTCTCCTTGCCAATTAATTTTCACTAACCACTTTCCTTCTAACCCCCCTGGCCCATCCTCCTAATTCACCTTGCACATAAGGCAAACCTTGGGGTAAGGTACAGGGGTGGGGAGAAGGTGGAAGGGTGGTTGGGAGCCCCTCCTGGGGTCTCTGATTTCTGGGAGGGGAGTTGTGTTTCTGTATTCCCTTTAACTTGTCTATGTCTGTAACTATTCCTGTCTGTTGTGTCTATCTCTGCTTGTACATTGTGCTGAGCTGTAAATAGAGCTTCAGTCCTTAACTTCCAGCTGGCTGAGTTCTAGTCTGGGTCATTTTACAAAGTGTGTGGGGGGCAGGGAACTCCCAAACCATCACAAAAGGTATTTGTTAAAATTCTCTGATGATAACAGCTTCTGGACTTGAGTCATTATCAGTGTTTGTGTTTTCACAGCCCGCACACAGGGTGGCAGAGTTACCAACCTGCTGTGCCCCGGATCCCCACTGCTTGCATCTCTGTGGAGGATGCTGAGATGATGTCACGGATGTCTCTGAGGGGCACTAAGATCATTGTGCACCTGAAGATGGGGGCAAAGACCTATCCAGACTCTCCTTCCTTTAACACCGTGGCAGAGATAGTTGGGAGCAAGTACCCAGAGCAGGTGAGTCAGAATATGAAAATAAGTAAATGTGTTTTGTCCTTAAAAATAGGGAAAAGACAACCCCAAGGAGCAGCCCTTCCTGAGAAATCCCTCAGGCTAGTGACTGTGGCCAGCAGGGTGAGGGAGGTGATTCTCCCCTTTAGTCCACTCTGTGGAGATCCACCTGGAGTACTGCATCCAGTGCTGGAGCCCCTGGTACAAGTATGATCTGGAGGTGCTGGAGAGGGGCCACAAGGATCATCAGAGGGCTGGAGCTCCTCTTCTGTGGAGACAGACTGAGAGAGTTGGAGTTGTTCAGCCTGGAGAAGAGAAGGTTCTGAGCAGACCTTATTGTGGCCTTCCAGGGTCTGAAGGGGACTGCAAGAAAACTGGGGAGAGACTTTTTAGGCTGCCGGGTAGGGATAGGATTGGGGAGAACGGAGCAAAACTAGAAGTGAGGAGATTGAAATTAGATGTTAGGAAGAAGTTCTTCAGCATGAGGGTGGTGAGACACTGGCACAGGTTGCCCAGGGAGGTGGTGGAAGCCTCACCCCTGGATGTTTTTAAGACCAGGCTGAATGTGGCTCTGAGCAACCTGCTCTAGTGTGAGGTGTCCCTGCCCACAGCAGGGGAGTTGGAACTGGATGATCCTTGAGGTCCCTTCCAACCTTACCATTCTGTGATTCTATGATTCTCTTACCCACCTACTCTTCTACATTTCTGACATCTCAGCTCTTTTTCAGATAGCAGGTTTGAACCCACCAGGCTCAGTTCTACCTTATTAGGATGTATTTTAGAGAGCTATAAGAATGGCTGTGTTCTAGCAACAAAAACCCAACTGAACTGTACACATCCAAACCTCCTCCTTTTTTTTTTGTTTCCCCATCTTAAAACTCACTTTAAATAGCTCCAGGTGCACAGGCTGACAAAAGCAGCCTGTATGTAAGCAGAGGTGACAGCTTAGCACTGAAATAAAGACAGCTACTCTTTTAAATAGAATCATGGAATCCTGGAGTGGTTTGGATTGAAAGGGAGGTCATCTGGTCCAACCTCCCTGCAGTCAGCAGGGACATCCTCCACTAGGTCAGGTTGCTTAGAGCCTTGCCCTGAGTATCCAGGGATGAGGCCTCAACCACCTCCCAGGGCAACCTGCTGCAGTGTTCCAGCACCCTCATGGTGCAGAACTTGTTCCTGATATCCAATCTAAACTACTTTGCTGTAGTTTGAAGCCATTGTCCCTCCTCCTATCACTACAGGCCTTTGCAAACAGTCCCTCTGCAGCTTTCTTGTAGCCCTCTGCAGCTTTCTTGTAGCCCTCTTCAGGTCCTGGAAGGGGGATCCTCAGTTTTTGCATGAATGCATGGGTTTGGAACCTTGATCAGTGGGCAGTGAGAAAATAACTGCCCTCTGGGTTGGTTTACAACCCATCACCTACAAGTCTATCATCATGAAACACAATTATCAAACTAAAGACAATGCCCAGCTTTGAAATCAGAGTGCAGTTAATTTAATTTGTCCATCTGAATCTCTTACCATGCTTCCAATCAGCTCATAGAAGGATCAGCTAATAGAATGAATGCTGACAGCATAACTCAGGCTATCTTTGCTGAATTATGCTTGCTGTAATTTCAGTTCAAGTTATGAAGTGTCCAAATATAACCCTCAAAGATCAGAGAATCATAGAATCAATGGCTCAGGTTGGAAGGGATCTCAGAGTTCATCTACTCCAACCTCCCTGCCATGGGCAGGGACACCTCTCAACTAGGTGCTTGTCTTTAGTTCAGTTTTCTCTGCTTTAAGTAAAGAAATGGGCTGGAATCTCTTCATTTTTTCCAGGGAGCAGCTTAGTTTCTGAAACGCTGGGTAAAGAATTCACAGTATCACAGTATCACCAGGGTTGGAAGACACCTCTAAGCTCATCAAGTCCAACCCATTACCACAGAACTCAAGACCAGACCATGGCACCAAGTGCCACATCCAAACCTACCTTGAACACCTCCAGGGACGCTGACTCCACCACCTCCCTGGGCAGCCCATTCCAGCAGTCAATGACTCTCTCAGGCAACAACTTTCTCCTCACCTCCAGCCTAAACTTCCCCTGGCACAGCTTGAGACTGTGTCCTCTTGTTCTGGTGCTGCTTGCCTGAGAGAAGAAAGCAACCTCCTCCTGGCTACAACCACCCTTCAGGTAGCTGTAGACAGCAAGAAGGTCTCCCCTGAGCCTCCTCTTCTCCAGGCTAACCAATCCCAGCTCCCTCAGCCTCTCTCCATAGGGCTGTGCTCCAGGCCTCTCCCCAGCCTCGTTGCCCTTCTCTGGACACACTCAAGCACCTCAATGTCCTTCTTCAATTGAGGGGCCCAGAACTGGACACAGGACTCAAGGTGTGGCCTAAGCAGTGCAGAGTCCAGGGGGAGAATGAGCTCCCTGCTCCTGCTGGCCACACTCTTGCTGATGCAGGCCAGGATGCCATTGGCCTTCTTGGCCACCTGGGCACACTGCTGGCTCATGTTCAGGCAGGTGTCAATCAGCACCCCCAGATCCCTTTCTGTTTGGCTGCTCTCCAGCCACTCCCACCCCAGCCTGTAGCTCTGCATGGGGTTGTTGTGGCCAAAGTGCAGCACCTGGCACTTGGATTTGTTGAGCTCCATCCCCTTGGACTCTGCCCATCTGTGCAGGCGGTCGAGGTCCTGCTGCAGAGCCCTTCTGCCCTCCAACCCAGCAACATCAGCCCCCAGCTTGGTGTCAGCTGCAAATTTGCTGGTGACTGACAAGGCCCCTGCTGGTGTTAAAGTGAGTGATAACAGATATACTGCAAATGTAACCAAGAGACAGAAAAATACAACTAGTGAATGTTTGCATTTTTGTACTACTCAGCTCCTCTTGGAGCCTTTGTGGGTGCTTCACCACACTCATCCCACTCTGCCACTCTGCTGAACATGGGAACCATCTCGTTCTTAAGGCAATAAAATGCACTGCAGACCCAAGCACTTACAGTGCCCTTCTAGCCAAAGTGTTTCCCAATGCAGTGCAAATGCAGGGGAGTAGAAAGGTGCCATTTCCACCAGCCAGCAATTTTCAATTCACAGTTGTGAGCTGAAAACAAAATAAAATTTGTATCCCTGAACTCTGGGAGGAAAAATCATCAATGGGTGGAATGTCTGTTCCCAAGGTCTGAAGCAAAACAGTTTGAAATTAGGCTGGAGTCTGGGAAACAACTGGTCACAGGTACTGCAGCAAATGACAGTGTTTGAGAATGGAACTTAAATCACAGAGTCACAGGATGTTAGGAGTTGGAAGTGACCTTCAAAGCTCATCCAACACAACCCTCCTACCAGAGCAGGAGCACCCAGGGCAGAGCACACAGGAACATATCCAGGTGGGTTTAAAAAGTCTCCGCAGAAGGAGACTCCACAACCTCTCTGGGCAGCCTGCTCCAGGGATCTACCACCCTCACAGGCAAAAAGTTTTCCCTTCTGTCCCTATGGCACCTCCTCTGCTCCAGCTGGCACCCAGTGCCCCTTGTGCTGCCCTTGGGCACCCCTGAGCAGAGCCTGGCTCTGTTCTCCTGACACTGCCCTGCACATCTTTAACACAGCAATGAGGGCAGCCCTCAGGTTCCTCTGCTCCAAGCTCCCAGCCCCAGCTCCAGCTCCCTCAACCTGGCCTCACAGGAGATGTTCACTGCCTACAGCAGCTTGGGGGCTCTGAGCTGGACTCTCTCAAGCAGTTCCCTGAGGTCCTTCTTGAAGTGAGTGGCCCAGAACTGGACACAATATTCCAGATGTGGCCTCAGCAGGGCAGAGTAGAGGAGCCGGACAACCTCTCTCAACCTACTCAACCATACCCTTAGGGTTGCTGAAGGATCCTGAAGATGTCTGGTGAGAAGTGATACAGTTCAGGGTGTAATGCACAGCAGACATGTCTGTGCTCATCTCTGTATTGACCAGAATTCAATATACTGCTTGACTTATAAATAATTCATTCATTCCTCCCCTGAGACTTTAGCATATTTATTAAAAATAATCACTCAGAGAATTTGTGTCTGAAAAATTTATCTGTTACAGCCAATGTTGAATATTAATATTATAATCCTTTAAAGGAGAAAAAAAAAAACCCACACAATTTCTGGGGGGTTGCTTTTGGTTTTTGTTGTTGGGGTTTAGGTTTTGTTTCATTTTCATTTTGCTGTTGGTGGTTGTTTTGGTTTTACATTTGTTGATTTTTTGTTTGGGTTTGGGGTTTTTTTCTTATTTTTAACCTAGGTCATTTTTGGTGCTTTTTCTTCTGTCTTTGCTTTATTTCACCAGTCTTGTCACAGGTCCTCTGTAGTTCCTTCTATTAAAGTACTTTTTCCAAGTGATCTTGCATATAGAATCATAGAATGGTAAGGTTGGAAGGGACCACAAGGATCATCTGCCTATGGCAGGGGATTGGAACTAAATGATCCTTGAGGTCCCTTCCAACCTTACCATTCTATGATTCAATGATTCTGTCTATGCTGGGGCGATTTGCTCTCCCCTGTTCAAGCCTGCAGGAGTGGGGTAAGGTACTTGACACCTACTCCTTCCACATTCCAAACCCTGGGAACCAGAGGTGTGGGGGGGAGCAGAACAGTTTCACACCCCATTCGAACCTCCAGTGGGGCAGGGACTTGGGTGTGCCCCACCACACTTTCCTGCAGGATCCCTTCAAGTACTGGAAAACAGCTCTAAAGCCCCTCAGAATCTTCTCTTCTGCAGGCTGAACACCCCCAGCTCCTTCAGCCTGTCCTCATAGCAAAGATGCTTCTGCACTTGAATCATCTTTGTGGCCTCCTCTGAACTCATTCCAACAGTTTTGAGTCCTTCTTCTGCTGGGGACAGCAGAACTGGAGGCAGGGTTGGAGGTGAGATCTCAGCAGGGCAGAGGTAAGGGGCAGAATCCCCTCTCTTGCCCTGCTGCCCACACTCCTCTGGCTGCAACAGAAGAAAAAAAAAAAAAAGAGTAGTTGAAATACTTCTGAGATAATTTCCTAAAAGTTTGCTGTGTTTCAGAGTTGGTATTCTAAAAGTCTCTTCAATACAGACTTTGTTTTTCTGTTGCAAGAAACACTTGATGTTATCAAAATTACTCCTCAGAACAGTCAGCCTGGCAAGCTTTTGTTTGGGCACCTGTGCTTAGCTTCAGAACACTGATCTGCAAAACTCACAGTGCTAATGGAGATGTCAGTGCTGCTTTTGGAAGCATCCAACTCTTGGGGATGCATTCTTCTGCAGAAGCAATGGTGTGTTCAGGAGGCAATTTGGGACATGGTTTCATGACTCTTGGGGTTGCATTGATCTGCAGAAGCAATGGTGTGTTCAGGAGGCACTTTGGGACATGGTTTCATGACTCTTGGGGATGCATTGATCTGCAGAAGCAATGGTGTGTTCAGGAGACACTCTGGGACATGGTTTCATGACTCTTGGGGATGCATTGATCTGCAGAAGCAATGGTGTGTTCAGGAGACACTCTGGGACATGGTTTCATGACTCTTGGGGATGCATTGATCTGCAGAAGCAATGGTGTGTTCAGGAGACACTCTGGGACATGGTTTCATGACTCTTGGGGATGCATTGATCTGCAGAAGCAATGGTGTGTTCAGGAGACACTCTGGGACATGGTTTCATGACTCTTGGGGATGCATTGATCTGCAGAAGCAATGGTGTGTTCAGGAGACACTCTGGGACATGGTTTCATGACTCTTGGGGATGCATTGATCTGCAGAAGCAATGGTGTGTTCAGGAGACACTCTGGGACATGGTTTCATGACTCTTGGGGATGCATTGATCTGCAGAAGCAATGGTGTGTTCAGGAGACACTCTGGGACATGGTTTCATGACTCTTGGGGATGCATTGATCTGCAGAAGCAATGGTGTGTTCAGGAGACACTCTGGGACATGGTTTCATGACTCTTGGGGATGCATTGATCTGCAGAAGCAATGGTGTGTTCAGGAGACACTCTGGGACATGGTTTCATGACTCTTGGGGATGCATTGATCTGCAGAAGCAATGGTGTGTTCAGGAGACACTCTGGGACATGGTTTCATGACTCTTGGGGATGCATTGATCTGCAGAAGCAATGGTGTGTTCAGGAGACACTCTGGGACATGGTTTCATGACTCTTGGGGATGCATTGATCTGCAGAAGCAATGGTGTGTTCAGGAGACACTCTGGGACATGGTTTCATGACTCTTGGGGATGCATTGATCTGCAGAAGCAATGGTGTGTTCAGGAGACACTCTGGGACATGGTTTCATGACTCTTGGGGATGCATTGATCTGCAGAAGCAATGGTGTGTTCAGGAGACACTCTGGGACATGGTTTCATGACTCTTGGGGATGCATTGATCTGCAGAAGCAATGGTGTGTTCAGGAGACACTCTGGGACATGGTTTCATGACTCTTGGGGATGCATTGATCTGCAGAAGCAATGGTGTGTTCAGGAGACACTCTGGGACATGGTTTCATGACTCTTGGGGATGCATTGATCTGCAGAAGCAATGGTGTGTTCAGGAGACACTCTGGGACATGGTTTCATGACTCTTGGGGATGCATTGATCTGCAGAAGCAATGGTGTGTTCAGGAGACACTCTGGGACATGGTTTCATGACTCTTGGGGATGCATTGATCTGCAGAAGCAATGGTGTGTTCAGGAGACACTCTGGGACATGGTTTCATGACTCTTGGGGATGCATTGATCTGCAGAAGCAATGGTGTGTTCAGGAGACACTCTGGGACATGGTTTCATGACTCTTGGGGATGCATTGATCTGCAGAAGCAATGGTGTGTTCAGGAGACACTCTGGGACATGGTTTCATGACTCTTGGGGATGCATTGATCTGCAGAAGCAATGGTGTGTTCAGGAGGCACTTTGGGACATGGTTTAATGACTCTTGGGGATGCATTGATCTGCAGAAGCAGTGGTGTGTTGAGGAGGCACTTTGGGACATGGTTTAAT
>VWZE01024127.1:62412-76040 GCA_013396675.1 Eubucco bourcierii | reverse complement strand
CCAATAAAAATGCAAATCTCTCCTGCTGATTCTCTACTTCACATCTCCCAACTACACTGAGCACTTCCTTCCAGTCCATGCTCCATAAGCAGCATTTCTTTCCAGTCCATGGTCAGCCAGGAAGATAAACCACCGTGAAGTGGAACAGAGAGCATCCCTTCCTGCACCCTAATAAAAGCAAAGACTATGTTCAATGATGCCTTAGTTTAAAAATTCAAACTGTAATTGATTTGTCCTAATGCTGTCTTCTGCTCTGGTTCCACGAGTTAATTCAGCAAATCATTGCTGTAATTTCATTCCCATTACAGATAAGTTCTAATGGCTGTCAAGCCAGCACTGGCATGAAGATAGGAGTCAGTGATTAGACACTTCTGGTGTGAGCAGCCCTGCAGAAGTAGGGTTTCTGCTAGGAAGACAGCACCCAGCACTGAAACATTTGCTCTTGCAAAGCAAACCAGCCCTCAAAGTCTTAACCTGTGTTGTCAAAAATAACATTAAGAAAAAGGAGGCAATGTGAATTTGGAAGGCTCTTTTTCCCACCCCACCCCTGCCAAAAGCACAGCAGGGTACCAGTGCTGTAATTCCACAAGCCTGGAGTTTGTCTAACCACCACTGAGGAGGAATAGCCACAGGCTCTCAGTACCTGACATGTGGGAGATAGAATCATGGAATCGTCACAGAATCAGTCAGGGTTGGAAGGGACCACAAGGAGCAGCCAGTCCCACCCCCCCTGCCATGCCCAGGGACACCTCACACTAGATCAGGCTGCCCACAGCCTCATCTAGCCTGGCCTTAAACACCTCCAGGGATGAGGCTTCCACCACCTCCCTGGGCAATTCCTGCCAGGCTCTCACCACCCTCATGCTCAACAACTCCTTCCTCACCTCCAGTCTGACTCTCCCCACTTCCAGCTTTGCTCCATTCCCCCCAGTCCTGTCCCTCCCTGACAGCCTCAAAAGTCCCTCCCCAGCTTTCTTGCAGCCCCCTTCAGACACTGCAAGGCCCCAAGAAGGTCACCTGGGAGCCTTCTCCTCTCCAGCCTGCACAGCCTCAACTGCCTCAGTCTCTCCTCACAGCAGAGCAGCTCCAGCCCTCTGCTCATCCTCGTGGTCCTTCTCTGGACCCCTTCTAGCACCTCCACATCCCTCTTGTCCCAGGGGCTCCAGCACTGGATGCAGCACTCCAGATGGGGCCTCAGCAGTGGGGAACAGAGGAGCAGGATCCCTTCCCTCACCCTGCTGCCCACACTGCTCCTGCTGCAGCCCAGGCTCTGGTTGCTCTCTGGGCTCCCAGAGCACACTGACAGCTCACATTGAGCTTCTCCTCCAGCAGTTAACACTAAACCATCTCCGTGAAGAGAACACTGCAATAGCAGCTCCTCACCTTTAAATTGGTAGCAGTGGAGGTGATTAACAGGGAGCCAGGCAGGAGGGACAGCCTGCGGGCATCAGACGGAAGCTCAAGCAAAAGCGAACCCAGCAGTGAGCTCCAAACCAGCTCTCGCTGCAGAACGCAACAAATCCCTCCTAAGGGCACCCAGGGCATTGGAGCTGCCCTTCTGCACTGCAGGTATGGACACGGGGCACAGTGAGGTGTGCCAGGAAGGTTCAGTGGGCAGCTTTAGGAGCCCGGGAGCGACAGGAGATGCTGCGGCACTGTCCTCTGCTGGCACAGCTGGCAGCTCCTGCCCGCCTGCAGGCTCACCGCAGCTTGGCCACGGCGACTCCACGTACTCAGCTCTGCCGACTTGAAGAAGGCAGGGCACAGATGGGAATACTTCAGCAAGAAACAAAAGGATTAGCACGGGTCGCTAAGCACTGCCTCGCCTCATTGCCCTCGCATGTTTGCAGCACAATTAAACTCCCTCTCCCCTAAGGCTCCCTCTCCCCTGAGGCTCTCGGGCTCTGCCCACAGAATCACAGAACACATCTGGTTGGAAGAGACCTCCAAGCTCATCCAAGTCCAACCCTCGATCCAGCACTGCAGGCTCAGCACCAAACCACATCCCTAAGCACCAGCTCCACAGGCTGTTGGAACATCCCCAGGGATGGTGGCTCCAGCATGCCCTGGGCAGCCTGTGCCAATGGTTGAGAACCCTTCCCTGAGATCCAGCCTGAACCTTCCCTGGGGCAGCCTGAAATAATTTCCTCTGCTCCTGTCCCTTGCCACCAAGGAGCAGAGGCTGCCCCCACCCCCGCTGCAGCCTCCCTTCCCAATCACAGATGCCCAGGACATCCCAGCAAGCAAAAGAATTCTCTTCCATAAGGACATCCAACAGACTTACTAAGAGATGTCCTTCAACTCGGCCTACAAAGAGCTGCAAAGGTCACATCAGAGTTCTCTGCTGCTGTTGTTCCCGGCCTGAGCCGCAGGCAAGTGGTGAGCAGGGCAAGCAGCAGGTGAGAGCTGCAGGTCTGAGCTGCACCTGCACAAGGGCTGCCTTAGGTTACAGCCACTCACACCAGTGGCTGGGCAGGGGAACAATATTCACCCTCAGGAACAGCCCTGGGATTGCTCAAATGTTCCTCCAGGTCCCAGGAGCAAGATTGTCAAGGTAGGGGAAAAAAAAAAAATCAAACCAAACAAAACCCAACCAAACCTATTGTTAAGAGGTGTGAAAAGTGGCAGCAGTTGTTGATTATAATTAGCAGGTAATTTGAAACTCCAGCTATGCCCTGCACATGAGACAAGACAATTAGCATTTAATTAGGATCTCTGCTCACTTTCTCCTACCCACTTGGATGGCTAAAATGATCGCTTTAAGAGTATCTCTCACTATTCTTCTGTTCCACCTCCTTCCACGATTTCCATTTCACCAGATCAAAGCCCCCTCCCCCCACCCCACACACATCTTTTCTAAGCAGCATTTGGGTTATTTTGTTCTTTAAAGCAAATGAAGCAAAGCCAATGTCTACAATTCCCCATTTGACAGGGAGGGTGGTGAGACACTGGCACAGGTTGCCCAGGGAGGTGGGGGAGCACAGAAGCACCGAATGTGATCTTCGATCACATTCGGTGCTTCTGTGCTCCCCCACCTCCCTGCAGGTGTTCAGGACCAGGCTGGATGAGACCCTGAGTGGCCTGTACTAGTGGGAGGTGTCCCTGCCCATGGCAGGGGGCTGGAACTGGCTGAACTTTGAGGTCCCTTCCAACCTAACCCATTCTATGATGCTATGAGCAGTCCCCTCAAACCCCTCGCATCACTTGTGCCTTGTGCCGGCAAATGTACTCGACCTAAAACCTTTGCAGCTCTTAATTAGGCAAAAACTCCTCAGAGCCAGTCCAAAATGGCATAATTAATGCTAAGACCAATGTGGATTGAAAGGTTAGGGAAAGAAAAACCACCAAAAAAAAACCCCACTAAATTGTGATCAAGAAGAAAAAGCTTAAGCCAAGTTAAACTTGTAAGATCTTCCCACCCACACAGCTGAAAATCTGCCCCCGGAGCAGATGTTGCAAAGCACAATTCCCCCTGGAGGCCCAAGAAGGCCACACACAAATCTCCTGAATGCTGCCTCCTCCACTTCTCCCAGCCCTGCAACAGCCAGAAACAGCTCACAACTGCTTACAGGAAGGCACAACAGGAAAAGTCTGAAGCTGATCTAGAAGGGGATTTTGTCTGACACGTGAACAATCATCTCCCACTGGGGATATTCCCACCTCCCACTGGGGATGTCCCGGTGGGGATATTCCCATCTCCCACTGGGGATGCCCCGGTGGGGATATTCCCATCTCCCACTGGAGATGCCCCGGTGGGGATATTCCCATCTCCCACTGGGGATGCCCTGGTGGGGATATTCCCATCTCCCACTGGAGATGTCCTGGGTGGTGGTGTGCATAAGGACACCTGGATCCTAGGAGCGTGAGGGGGAGAAAGTATGCTGCAAGTCTTAATGCAACATGCAAACCCGGGGCAGGATTTTAACCTGGGAGCTTCTGCCATTCAGGTTAAGAGGAGCAGGCTGAGGTGAAAGCAGGAGTTCAGTGACTCCATCCAAGAGCACTAGGGGGAGAGCAGCATTCAGGCCCCAGTCTCTCGTGAAGGCACAGAAGAGGCAGCACACCCAGAGGCACGCAGCGTGTCTGCAGCTGACCACACAAAGCAAGCAAAAGCCTTTCTCTGAAGGTCCCTTTCGTTTTCTGTTAAGCTTCCTCTCTGCTCTTTCTCCAGGTTGAACTATTGGGGTCTCATGTTTGGCACTACTGGGGTCTCACGTTTGGCTCCCCCCATAAGTGCCAAGCTGTCCAGACTGGTGCCAAGAGCACTCTCCAGGATGCCCAAATGAGCCAGCTTGCATTCAGCAGAAGACATGCCAACCCCTTCACATGGAGCCAGCCCCTTCACCGTGAACACAGGAGCTGGATGCAGAGTCCATACCCTCTGTAGGGGAGCTGAACTTGGTCTCGTTGACAAACGTAGAGAGGTCAGAGGGCTGTGGGTAGTCCTGCTTATCCGTGTTCAGGTCCACAGTCATGCAGGTCCACTTCTGACTGGTCACTGTAGATGCCAGTTTCTCCTCATCTGTTGCATGAACCACGGTGGATATGACAGGAGGAGTCTCCGGAGTGGGCAGCGGAGTGGGATCCTGCAGCAAACGAGTGCCAATTAATTCTATTATCTTTCATTAACGCTATGAATAATGAACTCTGAATTGCTTTGCATGATCACAGTCATCTTTTTAATTCCATGCCCTCTGCTGCAGCTCTGCATAAAACACTTAATGAAAAACATTAATCTACTTAATTTCTAACTCTGCTAGCAGTAACTTGTCCCAGTGCAACTAAACCCTGCGCAATAACCACTCACGCTGCAAGGCTGCCTTGCTGATGAAGGCAGAAAGAAGACACCTCAATCTGCCAGGCACTTGACAGAAGTGGCACACATCTCCCATGGCCAAAGTCTTTGACTACCAAAACTGACTTTCTAGGAGTGAGCCTGCCTAGGTCTGCAAGGTCATGAACCCACCCATCACTCCTGTGCCTCGGAGCAGCACAAATAAAAGGGTGGGATGGATAACAGGAAGGTGAGTGGCAGCACCGAGCAGCTGAACCACATCAAAGCACTCAGGGGCTTTGTAGACAGAGCAGCTTTTGTGAACTCCTCTTCCCAGAAAACCACCTGCCAGTGGCTGACAACAAGGAACAAAGCCACCCAAGCACACCTGTTCCTGGCAGACCAACCCACTGGTTTTACTGCTGTTTCCCTTCCAGCCCACCAGTTTGCTGCATTTAAATGTTTTCCTCTCTAATCTGAACAGCTCCAGGCTGGAGAGTTACAGCTGGTTTCTTCAGGTACCTGCATAACTGACTGAGGCTCTTCAGTCACAGCACTGCTCCACTGCAACACAGGACCTTCCAAAGGAGCTTTATTAGTAGTCTACTTGGAATCTGCAGAGATAAAACTGGACCTAACAGCTCCTAGAGATCGGATGGTCAATACCTTGTGAGTCCAGCCTAATGTGCCACACCTGGACACTGACAGCTTCTTTTTTAAAAGCCTTTTCTTTTTGAATTCTAGAAATCAATTCATGTACAGTTACATAAATGGAATTTCTCTGTCCCCCTTCCACCTCTCCAAGAACACAAATGACACACCTCAAAACAAGGCAGCACTTTACCTGGGAAGGAGGATCTGACAGCGGGGATCTTTTTGGTGATTTTTTCACCCTAAATGTATCACTGAAAATAAAGTTAAACCCATTAGTGTGGTAATAATCACCAAGAGCCAGGTCATTTCACACTTAGCAAGAGACAGCCACAAACAATGCAACCTTCTGCTTCAAAGTCCCATCCATTAGGCAGCAGCAGCAGCACAGAGAAACATGCCAGGGGTAAATATTGCTGTCATGCACTTGGAACCAGCCTCCAGCCCCAGGAGCTGAGGGAAGCAGGACTGCCATATTTTTCATGCTAGCTTCTGACACAGCACAGAGCTGCTGCTTGATTGCAATTCAAATCCCTGCTCCAGCACAGATGTCCTCAGTGGCCTTCAGCAAATGACTTCAGCTTCTGTCTGCTTCAGTTTCCCCACCAACAATATTAGGTCTTGACCACATCTTTAGCTGAGAATTCAACCTGTGATGAACTTGTGCAGTCAGCTCCAGAGACTCCATGAATCATGAAGAAGAAAAACCTTCTCTGCCTTGGCTGAACTGCCTCTGAACAGCAGAGGCAGCTGCTGCTGCTGCCAAGGTGCCAGAAGAAAGCTCCTGACAGGAGTGCACAAAGCAACCCTCTGGAATGCAAACTCTCCCAATATGGCAGTTCTGCTTCCAGCCCCCCTGGCAGTGCAGACTGGGAGCAGAGACACTGCAGCCCTTCCAGCCCCCACAGGTGCCAGGCAGGCAGGTGGAATGAAGCACATATGATGTGTCTTGGGGAAGAGTCATTGCCTTGATCTTCATTCACAACTGGTTACCAGTATTTAATAACCAATTACCCACCTGCTCTCCAGGCAAACACTGCCAGATCTGTTCAAACACATTTATGCTACTAACTAGAAGGGGGAGGGGGAAATACCACAGCAAATTCACTGATGAAGACTTAGTGTTTGAAGTGAGATGCAGGGGCAAAGATTCCTGCCCGCCAGCTCCGCCCTGATCAATGACGGCCACGTCGACTGCAGGAATTATCGTGGTGGGTTTCACTTGGCAGAGGGGAAATCAATGCCACATGTGGAGGGGAAAATAAATTGGAGAGCTGAATATTGGCCTGGTCAATGCTGCTAATTATCTGGTTATGGAGCTAGAAGTAATCAGGACAAATTACTCCTTTAAGAAGGAGCAACATTTGAGGCAGTATTTACACAGGCCTGACTGTACAATGTTATGGTACAAAAACGCAAGCTTCAGATTTCAGCTCAAGGGTACACCTATCAGGTTGTTAAAAGAGGACCTGCTTTGATAGGCAAACAGGTAATGAGGGACTGGATCCCTTGGACTCATTCACAGCCAGGAAAAAAGCTGCTTTAGGAATGTTATGTGGAGGGAAATGGAAGAGGCAAGATAAAAGCTTCATGCCGAAGAGGAACCGAGCATGCTGCAAAGCAAATCAGTACAATTAAAAAGCCCACAGATCAAAGAGGAAGCTTGAATGGTTAGCTTAGAATTACTTACAACAGAGAACAGACAGACATCACATCTTCTACCATCCTAAGACAAAGAAGACAAAGAAAAGAGAGACAGACAGGAGGAACTGACAAAAAAAGATTAACCTGCAAACACTGTTAATGTGTTAAGGCAACCTCACCATGCACATTTGCTGCCTCTAGAATCTTAACCCTTGCTTTTTGTTGTTAAATACATGGGGAGGGGAAAAAATAATAAATCCATCAAGCCCTGAAAGGTTTTCAAATTCAATGTTCTACTTTTGACAAGTTTTACCTCACAAAACAGACTTTACAAGCCAAAGGCTCAGAGTTCCTTGCATCAAACAGTCCTTGCCTTCCGGGTGGCAGCCCCCTGCTTGCTTCACCACACACTGTTTGTTACTACATGGGATGTAAAACTTCCTGAGTGGCAGCTGAGCTCCAGGAAAGAGCAGAGGGATGCAAAGGGTTGGGTTTTTTTGCCATGTCTGCTGGTTCGTTGTGACAGTACAGATAAAACCACCTGACCCTTTCGAATCATTGCCCTGAGCCAGGAGAGCAAAGGGCATCCCTGCAAACCTCACCTGGGCTAGCTCTCACTGAAACCTGCCTTGGTGTTCCCACAGGAGAGGTTGGCTACCCCTTGAGCAGAGCCAAGTCTTGCCAAAAAAAAAATAAAAATAACAAGGCTAAGAAAAGTTTTCATCTCCACAGTAGCTTCACAGGCTCACAGGTGTCAGGGGTTGGGAGGGACCCAAAGAGCTCACCCAGTCCAAGCCCCCTACCAGAGCAGGACCAGACAATCCAGCTCAGGGCACACAGAACACATCCAGACAGGCCTGCAAAGGCTCCAGAGGAGGAGACTCCACAGCCTCTCTGGGCAGCCTGTGCCAGGGCTCTGGGACCCTTCCAGGCAAGAAGTTGCCCCTTGTGTTGAGCTGGAACCTCCTGTGCTGCAGCTTCCATCCATTGCTCCTTGGCCTATCCCAGGCAGCAGTGAGCAGAGCCTGTCCCCCCCCCTCCTGACCCCCAGCCCTCAGATAGTTATAAACATTGATTAGATCCCCTCTCAGTCTTCTCTTCTGCAGACTAAGCAGCCCCAGGTCCCTCAGCCTCTCCTCAGCAGGCAGTGCTCAGTCCCCTCAGCATCCTCACAGCCCTCCCTTGGACTCTCTCCAGCAGATCCCTGTCCCTCTGAAACTGGGGAGCCCCAAACTGAAGGCAGCACTCAAGAGGTCTCATCAGGGCAGAGTAGAGGGGCAGGAGAACCTCCCTGGATCTGCTGGACACACTCTGCTTAATGCCCCCCATGGTCCCTCTTGCCCAGCAGGGCACATTGCCACCCATGGATGCTCTCCCCCAGCACTCCCAGGTCCCTCTCCACAAGGCTGCTCTCCAGCAGATCACCAGAAGCTTCTGTTCATCTCTGCATGTGCAGTGCTCCTGAAGCCTGAAGCTCATGTTCTTCTACAAAGTGCTATGGCTGCAGGCTGAACTCTGTTAATTTGCAGACTCTCCTCTGTTAGAAAGGGCTTGCAGAAGTAGGTTATGGGGCTGTAGTGCACAATAAAGTGAAGGCAGTCCCAAGAAGGGCTGGGAATTCCTGCAAGCCTCCTGACATGAGACCTTGTAAGCCTGCCCTAGGGTAGTTTGAATTCTTCCACCAGGACAAAGACAACAGTGAACTTTTGAGACTGCAGCACAGAACCTTCCCACAAATACTTCACCCATGACAAATGTGGTTGGGCAAACCCTCTGTAAACTCACAGTGCCCTGACATTAACTACTCTGGAGCTCGCTCTAACAGTCACCACAGATGGCTGGGCTCAAGAGGTTTATACTGGAGGGACTACTGACTCCACTGAAGCTGCTGGGAGACATGAGGAGACTCTGGCTGGCTGAAATATCAGACAAATGCAGGATCTGGTGATATTAAAACTCCCCTCTCTCCCTAGGCACTTCATAGAATCATAGAATGGTAAGGCTGGAAAGGACCTCAAAGCTCAGGCAGTTCCAACCCCCTGCCATAGGCAGGGACACCTCCCACTAGCACAGGGCACTCAAGGCCTCCTCCAACCTGGCCTTGAACACCTCCAGGGAGGGAGCAGCCACAACCTCCCTGGGCAACCTGTGCCAGTGTCTCACCACCCTCACTGCAAACAACTTCCTCCTAACATCCACTTTCAATCTCCCCTCTGACACTTCAAACCCATTCCCCTTGTCCTGCCATTCCAAGCCCTTGTCAATAGTCCCTCCCCAGCCTTCCTGCAGCCCCCTTCAGATCCTGCAAGGCCACTCCAAGCTCTCCTGGAAGCCTTCTCCTCTCCAGGCTGCAGAGCCCCAACTCTCTCAGCCTGTCCTCACAGCACAGCTGCTGCAGCCCTCTCAGCATCTTGGTGGCTCCAACACTTCCATGTCCTTCCTGTGCTGGGGGTTCCAGAACTGCACACAGATGTCAGTTTAGCAGTGCCTTCATTCCCACCTTCACTTCCACTAAATTTCAAGCACAGATCAAAAAGAAGGAGTACCAGGGGAAAAAACCCAAGCCAAATCAAGGCTCCTCACTCAAAAAATAATTTAACTATCCAATGCTTTATAATTTGTCAGAAATGCCTCTAAAGAGGGAAAAAATATAGCAGACTTCCTCCAATCTGGCAAGGGACATCAGAAGCCTAAGGAGCAGCAGACTGCTCAGAGAGACCATCTCAGTCCAACCTCCCTGCCAGAGCATCAGTGCTCTGCTATTTCACATCCCACTGGTTCATAAACCAGTCCCTACTGGTGTGACCATTTGATCATCTGAAACAGGATCACATTCCCAAGGTGAGGTCACAGACAAAGTGGCACAAAATCAGTCACATTTGGACTTAGTCTGATTCAAAGCTATGCTGGGCCCTGACACTTCAAGAAGCCCAATACCAGAGCAGTGGCCCAGTCTGGTTTGATGTAGCCCTGGTTCTGCCCAAGCTACAGGACAAAGAGGTGGAGGCAGAGCATGCCCAGCCCCCAGCTGGGTGGCTACCCACACTCAGTTTTCCTTTCTGATGTAGCCCTGGTTCTGCCCAGGCTATAAGGCAAAGAGGTGGAGGCAGAGCATGCCCAGCCCCCGGCTGGGTGGCTACCCACACTCAATTTTCCTTTCTGATGTAGCCCTGGTTCTGCCCAGGCTATAAGGCAAAGAGGTGGAGGCAGAGCATGCCCAGCCCCCAGCTGGGTGGCTACCCACACTCAGTTTTCCCTTCTGCAGTCAAAGGCAGGCGGGGCAGAGCGGCGCCGAGGGCGGCCCAGCCGTGCCCTTTAACTTACGTTTTCAGTGGCGTCTTCTTCTTTTTGGCAGGTTTACTCAGGCCGTCTCCCTCAGTCCCGTTTGTCTCGTTGGCACTGGCTGGTATCTCAAAGGAAGCTGGAGATTTGGAGGGGGAGCTGCCCAGCTTAGAAGAGGACTTGAAAGGGTCTCCGGGGTCCTGGCAGGCGTCGGGCTCGAAGCTGTATGTTTGCTGAGGCAGCTTGGGCGAGTCCTGCATTTTGGTACTGGACGAGAAGGGGTCAAAATTGGGATCGTCCCACTTGTCGATATCAAAAGTGTAAGAGCCTTTTGTGATGGGGATCTCGTTGGGGTCAGCGGGGGCCTTGGTGGGGGTGGGTGGAGCACTGTCCAGCTTTTCCACTGCCTTTTTAGTCTTTGGCCTCCGCAGCGGCATTTTAGCACCAGGCTTTTTACCTGCCTTTTTGGGAGGAGGAGGAGTAGTCTCCTGCTGGTCTTCGGGCACCCCTTTTTCTTCAGAGTAATCAAACTCCAGCCTCACTGCCACGCCTTTGACAGGAGGGTCCTCCTGTCCCCCGGTGTCAGGTGGAGTCACCTCCCCAGCCTCCGGGGCCGTCGGAAGAGGTAGAGTTTTCTTACTGGCGGGGGGAGAGTTCTGCACTTTGCCACCTCCGGTGCCAAAAGCACTAACCCCTTCGAAACTGTCGGGATCCAGAGGGTAGGATCCCTCAGGCACAGCTGGGGCCTCCTGCTTCTCGGCAGAGGTTTTGGAAGGTTCAGTACATTCAGGCTTTACCGAGTCAGCCTTTGCCTCTGCTTTATCCTCGCCCGGCGCGCAAGCTGCTTGGCCCACGTCGGGCAGCTCTTGCGGTGTTTCCTTCACTGCTGGAGCATCCAGAGATTTTTTTGCTGTCTGCTTCTTTTTTAAGGAAGTTGGTCTGGATTTCTTTGTTCTCTTCAGGGTGCTGGAAGCGCTACTGGAACCGGTCCCGTAGGCGTCCGCTGCCGGCGCTAAGGTGTCGCTGCTGCCAAGGTAAGCGGCCCCATCGAAATCCCCAGCCTGCAGGCTGAGGGAGCGAGACAAGGTGGACTTGCAGACTGGCACTGAGTCGGTAGATTTCCTTCTAACATTCACTTTGGGGTCACGACTCCTGGAGTCTGGAGAGCTTGGTCCTAAGGCATGGAGGGAATCGATCAACTCAATGTTATCGAAGTCCAAGTTGTAAGTCCCGCTGCTGGCTATGGGCTTGTCCTCGTCGAAGACGGTGGAGAAGGAATGGGAAGGGGGGCGGAAAAGGCTTTCTTCAGCTGGCTCACCCTGTGGCACATCAGTTACAGCTACAGCTTCTGGACATGACCCTGCAGAAACAACACAAAATTGAGTCAGTTTTCAGGCTGGAGCTCAGTAATGTTCACTAGAACCCAGCACTATTGCAACGGAAAAGACAGGAAGGGTTCGAGAGCATGCAAATGGCCCAAGCCATGACTGAAGCACACACAGGCCAGAGTGGCATTTCTGTAGAGTTACTACATCACAGGGTAAAAAGAGCCCTGTTTTCCCCAGGAAAGGCTTCAAGGCAAGCTCCATGAAGATAGAGAATACACATCTGCCTCCAGAGCACCTCTAAAACTCATTACTGCTTCATGAAACAGATGTACAAATACAGGCTGGGTGGGGAATGGCTGAGAGCAGCCCTGAGGAACAGGTCTTGAGTGTCTGGGGTGAGGAAAAGCTCAAGATGAGGCTGCAGTGTGAGTGTAGCCCAGACAGCAACTGTGTGCTGGGCTGCAGCAAGAGCAGTGTGGGCAGCAGGGCAAGGGAGGGGATTGTGCCCCTTGGCTCTGCTCTCCTCACACCCCAGCTGCAGTCCTGGGTGCAGTTCTGGAGCCCCCAGCACAGGAAGGCCATGGAAGTGTTGGAGCCAGTGCAGAGGAGGCCACCAAGATGCTGAGAGGGNGGAATGGGTTTGAAGTGTCAGAGGGGAGATTGAAAGTGGATGTTAGGAGGAAGTTGTGTGGAGTGAGGGTGGTGAGACACTGGCACAGGTTGCCCAGGGAGGTTGTGGAGCACAGAAGCACCGAGTGTGATATTTGATCTTCCTTGCCTTAGCTGCTTTCTTTCCCTTGCAAGACACTTCCTTGCCTTGGCTGCTTTCTTTTCCTTCCTTCAATCTTTGATCACATTTTGTGCTTCTGTGCTCCACAACCTCCCTGGAGGTGTTCAAGGCCAGGTTGGAGGAGGCCTTGAGTGACCTGTGCTAGTGGGAGGTGTCCCTGCCTATGGCAGGGGGTTGGAACTGGATGATCTTTGAGGTCCCTTCCAACCTTCCCATTCTGTGATTCTCTGTTCCTGCACTGTGGTAAATATGCCCAGTACAAGCAAACCCAAGCATCAATCACTTCACCACTCATATTTTTTGCTGTTCTAAAAGAAGTTGACAGAATTCTGTTGGACCTCTTGTGCAGGGGTTCTGCTGGACCCCTGTAAAGTGAGTGGTGCTTCAGCACTACCATGCTGAGCTGAAGTTTTGCTTCTCATGGGCTATTTTTATCCATTTCCCAGAGGAACACAGCTTCCTCTCCACTGCCCATTGATGTGCCTCGCTCTGCCTCCAGTAGTCAATATGCTCCACTTTGACCTCATAATTCCAAGTTTATAATGAGACATCAATCACTGAGGGGTTTTGTATGAAATAAATGATGGCAAGGGCAAGAAAATTAATGGGAGTGCTGCAGAAATGTTCTCAGCTGAAAGCCTCCCATAAGAAAGAGGCCAAGAAGCTCCCTGCAGATTCTTTAAAGCAGATTTAGGGCCACCAAGATGCTGAGAGGGCTGCAGCAGCTGTGCTGTGAGGACAGGCTGAGAGAGTTGGGGCTCTGCAGCCTGGAGAGGAGAAGGCTTCCAGGAGAGCTTGGAGTGGCCTTGCAGGATCTGCATGGGGCTGCAGGAAGGCTGGGGAGGGACTATTGACAAGGTCTGGGAATGGCAGGACAAGGGGAATGGGTTTGAAGTGTTAGAGGGAGGATTGAAAGTGGATGTTAGGAGGAAGGCCCTAGGATAGAGCAGTTAGGAGGAACTGTCCTAGGACAGTTGAGGAGTTTTGGTGTCTCTCAGAGATCAAATCATCAGGCTGACTGTAGAAAAGCTTAATGCTGCTGAGCTGGAGACAGAACCATAGAATCATAGAATCACAGAGTGGTAAGGTTGGAAGGGACCTCAAAGCTCAGCCAGTTCCAACTCCCTGCCATAGGCAGGGACACCTCCCACTAGCACAG
>VWZE01024127.1:0-27846 GCA_013396675.1 Eubucco bourcierii | reverse complement strand
TGTCTTTCACACCACTAGTTGGACACCACAAGGCATTTGCTGTCCTTCACACCACTAGTTGGACACCACAAGGCATTTGCTGCCCTTCACACCACCAGCTGGACACCACAAGGCATTTGCTGCCCTTCACAGCACCAGTTGGACACCACAAGGCATTTGCTGCCCTTCACAGCACCAGCTGGACACCACAAGGCATTTGCTGCCCTTCACTTTGTCTGGGTAACTCTAATCTTCCTCCAGCAGGAATTCTTTGTCAGACCACACTGGTCTTGCATTTGGTTTTCCCAAGTCATGCCACGATCCAGCTCACTGCCTGTACTCCTGCACTGCTGAGGAACATGTTCTGTGGGAATACTTCACGCTGGTACTGGCATCAGACCCTTCAGAAAGTCACACCTAAGCATGAAGAGCAATCCCAACCCCTTCAATCTCTGTCTCCAGAGGTGCTATTCCAGTGTTCATAGAGCCGCAGAACGGTTTGGGTTGGAAGGCACCTTTGAAGCTCATCTCCTCCTTGTTCAGTAAGCACTTTGTCTGCTCTTGCACTCCTCTGGATTACTGTGCTGCAGGAAGGAAAACTCTCTGAATTTTCAGCCTAAGCACACTGACAGAGCATTTCCATCTGCCAAATCAAAGAGCAACTGAGCGCCCCGCAACAGTGCAAGCAGGATGGAGAGCGAGGATCAGAGGAAGTAAACACCACAAGGGGATTCCAAAACAAAAAATAAAAATCAACATAAGAATGAAAATAAAATAACAAAGTCACTCTGATCCCTGGCAGGGGGGGTTGGACTCGCTGATCTCTTTGGGTCCCTTCCAACCCCTAACACGCTGTGATCCTGTGATCCCCACCCCCGCTGGCCGCTGCTTGGTTGCCAGGGTCACTGCTTAATCTGAATTGCAAGTGAGCTCAGCGGCGTTAGGAGTTGGGGATACGCAGGATGCCTGCTCAGACACTGAGATTTCCATCATGGGAAACCCACGGCACAGATAACAAAAGGGGCCCCTGCGGGCTGCTATTCAGGGTGCTGGGGGCCCCGCAGCCGCTCGGCGGTCAGCAGTGAATTACCATCAGCAACGTGAGAACTGAACCCGGAGGAAGATTCCAGCTCCCGAAGGGCTTTATGAAACCCAGAGGCCATACAAAGAGGGAGCTTAGGTTTCACAGCGCCCAGCGTGGAGTCTCCGCGGTGCCTGTGCCGAGAGCTCACGGCAAGCACAGGGAAGGTTACCCACGCAGGGCTGCAGACACAAGTTGAGGCTCTAGGTCGGTCAGAGATCTGCAGAAAGCTCTTCAGCCTGCACCATTCCTTGCAGGCTCCTGCCTGTCACTTGCTGCCTTGCCTTGCCCTGCCCTGCCCTGCCCTGCCGAGGCACAGACCCTCCACGTTCAGACTCCACTCTCATCGCGCTGAGCTCTGCGCATCGCAAAGGCTCTTTGCGCCACGGCTTTGCGAGCTCCCGGGCCAGCTTTCGGCCCAGCAGCAGCGGCAGGCCGAAGGAGGGAGCCTGTTGTAGCGCTGCGTCTGCCTCTGCAGCTCACTTCCACCGGCTCAGGGTGCGAAGCTCTGCTGGCATTTCCCCGCGCCGCAGTTACAGCGCAGCCACCACTGACCTCGCTCTGCCTTCTGGCCTCCATGCTTCTTCCTAAGCCTCCCAACAGCCCCAGGTGAGGATTCCTGAGACAGCTGGAGCCAGGCTGGTTAGGAGAGGAGCTGCATAACGCCGGGGGTGGGGGTGAACTGACATTGTAAAAGGCTTCCACGCACTTGCCCTTAGGTAACATCAGCACAAACACTCTCTGGGGGCACCTTGTTGCAGGAGATTTCAGGAGGCAGAATCCAAAGGTCTCTTGGCCTCAGGGCCTAAATGAATAATCAGGCTAGGAAAATGCAGGATGAAGCAATCAGACCAAAAGGGTATTCCTGCCTGCTGTGAGTCTTTGCTGGCAAGGGTGGGTGGCCAAAGGATGGCTGGGTGATTTCTTAAAGACATCAGCTTGAAGCTTCAATTGGGTTTCCAAAGAGTCCATGGAGATTGGAGTCCTGGGTGCAGTTCATAGAATCATAGAATCATAGAATGGGAAGGTTGGAAGGGACCTCAAGGATCATCCAGTTCCAACCCCCTGCCATAGGCAGGGACACCTCCCACTAGTACAGGTCACTCAAGGCCTCATCCAATCTGGCCTTGAACACATCCAGGGAGGGAGCATCCACAACCTCCCTGGGCAACCTGTGCCAGTGTCTCACCAGTTCTGGAGCCCCCAGCACAGGAAGGCCATGGAAGTGTTGGAGCCAGTCCAGAGGAGGCCACCAAGATGCTGAGAGGGCTGCAGCAGCTGTGCTGTGAGGACAGGCTGAGAGAGTTGGGGCTCTGCAGCCTGGAGAAGAGAANTGGCAGAGGGGAGATTGAAAATGGATGTTAGGAAGAAGTTGTTTGCAGTGAGGGTGGTGAGACACTGGCACAGGTTGCCCAGGGAGGTGTTCAAGGCCAGGTTGGACGAGGCCTTACTAGTGGGAGGTGTCCCTGCCTATGGCAGGGGGTTGGAACTGGATGAACTCTGAGGTCCCTTCCAACCTTACCATTCTATGATTGGAAGTGTTTTCAGTATTTTTCAAGGTTGTTTTATTTTTTTGCTCTTGTTTGCAAAAGATTTAGCAGTAGGGCAGAGTGGTCCCAAAGCACAGAGCATGTTGATTGTTGGAAATACAAACCACACTTGACCCAGCACTTTTAACCCATGTACTATATGCTCTAGGACAAGAGGTGATCCTGCACAAGTCCTCCACTCTCCTGGCACTTTGAGCTCCTCCTGGTGCCCTCAGAGCTCTCACTGCACATGCTGCAGTGCCAGGAAACAGCTACCCAAGCCAGGTGTATAATCTCTGCCCTCAATGTGCATTGCCTGTTTTGCAGTGTGGATGCAGGATGATTAATGCTGTTCTGAGGTTCCTTGTGGATGGATTAATTAAGTGCAACCACACAGTCATTTTTGTGCTGCTGAACCCTGCTCTAGCAGCAAGGAAATTACCATACCCTGCCTGAGGGAACTTGTAACATACACAGCAAACCAAGCACACAGAGGGCTGCCAGTGCCCTTCTGCCCACTGCTGCAGGCAGAGGGAAGCTGTGCCACACACACACAAGTAATTGCTCTCTTTGAGCACAAAGGTGTGGGCAGAATGCTCCCCAGGGAGCCCCAGCTGGCAGCAAGGTTGTGGTGAGCAAAGCTGCTGTCAGGCATCCACGAATGCTCTGCCTTCTGAAAAAGTTGGAAGTTCTGTTTTGGACTGGAGCTTGGAGCGGCCTTCCAGGACCTGAATGGAGCTACAGGAGGGTTGGGGAGGGACTGTTGGCAAGGGCTTGTCATGAGAGGATGAGGAGGGATGGGTTTAGAACTGGCAGAGGGGAGATTGAAAGTGGACGTTAGGAAGAAGTTGTTTGCAGTGAGGGTGGTGAGACACTGGCACAGGTTGCCCAGGGAGGTTGTGGAGCACAGAAGCACTGACTGATTCTATGATTCTAAGATTTGTTGCTGTGCTTCCAACTGGATCCAGGCTCATTTCAGGAAAATTTGGTAAAAGAGAGATGTGCCTTTAATTTCAGAATGGAGCAGAAGTTCCCTACCCACCTGGGCCCTCTCAAAATCACCCAGCCCCAGTCCTTCTGAGCTCTTGAAAGAAAGCTGACCCTGTATCTGGCACCTTGGCTGGTCAGACTTGACATGCCTGAACCACATCAAACTGCAAGATGGTCCAAGGTCTAAACTGGTCACAACAGCAAAGAGCTGTTTGGGCTCAGGTTTGCTTTCCAAGCAGTGGTCAGAATTATCTTTGGTCCCACAGGCATTTCCAGTTCTCACCTCTCTGAGCATCTTCACTTTCATAGAACCATAGAATCAGAGAATGGGAAGGTTGGAAGGGACCTCAAGGATCAGCCAGTTCCAACCCTCTGCCATAGGCAGGGACACCTCCCACTAGCANATTCCAAGCCCTTGTCAATAGTCCCTCCCCAGCCTTCCTGCAGCCCCCTTCAGATCCTACAAGGCCACTCCAAGCTCTCCTGGAAGCCTTCTCTTCTCCAGGCTGCACAGCCCCAACTCTCTCAGCCTGTCCTCACAGCACAGCTGCTGCAGCCCTCTCAGCATCTTGGTGGCCTCCTCTGGACTGGCTCCAACACTTCCATGGCCTTCCTGTGCTGGGGGCTCCAGAATTGCTCACAGGACTCCAGATCATGAAGATCTTTCATGAAGATCAGTGCAGGTCTGTGTTTGTTACAAAAAGAACAACCACACCAGTGGTGGAGCTTCAGAGGAAGGAGGCTGTGGGTGGCACTGCTGTTGGCAAAGCATGACCAGCATGCCTGCCAGTGAGCATCCTGGTTCCTGACAGCCTAGGCTGGGGTTTGAGACTGCATTGAGCAGTTTTACTAATCTTACTTCATTACAGCACTCTTTACCTCCTCTAAGAGATTGTTATGCACACACAGGCATTTGCATTATTAAACACACTACATCATTATCAAAACCAAACAGAAACCTGAGGCACAGGCCAACCTAAACAAGCAAGCAAAGCAGCCCTGCTTGTCTGCAGAGTTCTACAATCATTTCTCCTCTCTTTGATGCTGAATTCCAGAGAAAAGGAGAAAAAAAACCCCAACACCCCAACAATAAACTACTCACCATGGGGTTTGGTGGTATCAGTTTGGTCTGTAAACTACAGTCACCTGTGATGACACTAAAACTGTCCCAGGATGTGAAATTTGGTCCAGAGTGTCCATCCAGTGAAAGCCATTTTGGATGACTCTCTGGAAGAGTCGATGTACCAAGGTGAGGACTGTCCAACTCACAGCCTCCCCTGACCCTTTCTCTCTGTTTTAGGGTGCCCATGGCATCTACCCTTCCTTCAGACAATTCTCTCCAGGTTACACACTGTACAAAACAGACCTTTGGGGACTTGTATTCCTCACCAACTCCAAGTGTGTGTCCAGTGCAGCATCATGGAAAACCACTGCCCCTGGCACAGCAACCACATGCACTGGAGGTGAAGACATCTTGTGCTGACCTAAACCATCAGAACCTGAAGCCTTTTACTGTCAGGGTGGTGGAACACTGAAACAGGTTGCCTGAGGAGCTGGTGGAAGCCTCTCCACTGAAGGCATTCAAGGTTAGGCACGATGGGGCTCTGAGCAGCTTGATCTACTTGGGGATGTCTCTGCTTACTGTAGGGGGTTGGACTAAATGACCTCTGGTGATCACAGGCTCACAGAATGCCAGGGGTTGGAAGGGACCTAAAGAGATCACAGAATCAACCAGGTTGAAAAAGATTTCCAAGATCACTAAGTCCAAGCCCCCTGCCAGAGCAGGGCCAGACAATCCAGCTCAGGGCACACAGAACACATCCAGACAGGCCTGCAAAGGCTCCAGAGAAGGAGACTCCACAGCCTCTCTGGGCAGCCTGTGCCAGGGCTCTGGGACCCTTCCAGGCAAGAAGTTGCCCCTTGTGTTGAGCTGGAACCTCCTGTGCTGCAGCTTCCATCCATTGCTCCTTGGCCTATCCCAGGCAGCAGTGAGCAGAGCCTGTCCCCCCGCTCCTGACCCCCAGCCCTCAGATAGTTATAAACACTGATTAAATCCCCTCTCAGTCTTCTCTTCTGCAGACTAAGCAACCCCAGGTCCCTCAGCCTCTCCTCAGCAGGCAGTGCTCAGTCCCCTCAGCATCCTCACAGCCCTCCCTTGGGCTCTCTCCAGCAGATCCCTGCCCCTCTGAAACTGGGGAGCCCAAAACTGAAGGCAGCACTCAGGATGGGGTCTCACCAGATCCCTTCCAAGCCAGTGGGTTCTGTGATTCAGGCTATGTTTGTTAGCCCTTACCCTTTGGGTGGGGTTTTGCATGGCATTTGCTGATGGTTATTTATTCAGTGCTCCTCAGCAGAACACATCTGTTGTGTGCAGCACTGGCAGCTCAGGGCACCCTCCTGCTGACAGCAGCAGCTCTGACGTGTCTGGACAGAGCTTTAGTGCCACAACTATTTCCCATGGTGTCTTCTGTCTTGTCACAAGCCACTGGTCTGAGTTTGTGGGGTGGAGGAAACTATTCTCCTGGGAGTGCCCATCTAATATGCTCAGCTGTGCTGTGACCTTTTCCATTAATAGATGTCCCAAGAAGGCCATGCCTTGGCTGTCCAGCCACAGCAGCACACTGATTAATTGCCCACGAGAAGCTCTGACACCAGCATCCCATTTGCCACTGGAATGGGCTGCCCAGGGAGGTGGTGGAGTGCCCATGCCTGGAGGTGTTGAAGCAAAGCCTGGCTGGGGCACTTAGTGCCATGGTCTGGTTGATTGGCTGGGGCTGGGTGCTGGGTTGGGCTGGGTGAGCTTGGAGCTCTCTTCCAACCTGCCTGATTCTGTGATTCTGTGACCTTGTCTGGTTTTGAGATGAGAGGACCCAGTCTGAGGGGTTTCCAAGTGCTAAAATGCCTAGGGCCATCTATCAGACCCCATGGCAGCAATCTGTGCATATCTGGAGGAGAGAACATTTCACTTTGTAATCAAGATAGATTCAACACCTCTGCAGCAACAGCAAAGCCAGGCTGAACTTCTTCCTTCATGGAATGGTAAGATTGGAATGGACCTCAAAGCTCATCCAGTGCCAACCCCCTGCCATAGGCAGGGACACCTCCCACTAGAACAGGTCACTCAAGGACTCAACCAACCTGGTCCTCAACTCCTCAACACCTCCACAATTTCCCTGGGCAACCTGTGCCAGTGTCTCACCACCCTCACTGCAAAGAACTTCTTCCTAACAGTTTCAGTCTCACCTCTGCCAGTCCAAACTCGTTCCTCCTCCTCCTGCTCTCATTACAGGACCTTATCAATAGTCCTTCCCCAGTCCTCCTGTAGCTCCCTTCAGATACTGGAAGGCCACTCCAAGCTCTCCTCGACTACAACACAAATCAGTCGTGTGGGGTGGGGGAGATGCTTGCAGCATCTGAAGGGGAATGAATAGGAGCAGTGTGAAGGAGATCACTGTGACCTGATCTTCCAGCTTCACAAAAAACCAGACACAAAACCAACCCCAATAGAATGGAACAATCGAAACAAAACTAAGCAGAACTTCGAGAAAAGGAATTACAAAACAAACGCAAAGAAAAAAACAACCACCAAGACTTACTCATTTTAAACCAGCAGTAACCAGTGTAGTCCAAGCCCCCTCTTCTGGTCTTCTGGAGTACAACAGACTTGGAGCTAACAGGTCCTGATAGTCTACTCCTTGGTTTCATAGAATCATACAACGGTAAGGTTGGAAGGGACCTCAAGGATCATCTAGTTCCAACCCCCTGCCATAGGCAGGGACACCTCCCACTAGCACAGCTCACTCAAGGCCTCATCCAGCCTGGCCTTGAACACCTCCAGGGAGGGAGCAGCCACAACCTCCCTGGGCAACCTGTGCCAGTGTCTCACCACCCTCACTGCAAACAACTTCCTCCTAACATCCACTTTCAGTCTCCCCTCTGACACTTCAAACCCATTCCCCTTGGCCTGCCATTCCCAGCCCTTGTCAATAGTCCCTCCCCAGCCTTCCTGGAGCCCCCTTCAGATCCTGCAAGGCCACTCCAAGCTCTCCTGGAAGCCTTCTCCTCTCCAGGCTGCACAGCCCCAACTCTCTCAGCCTGTCCTCACAGCAGAGCTGCTGCAGCCCTCTCAGCATCTTGGTGGCCTCCTCTGGACTGGCTCCAACACTTCCATGGCCTTCCTGTGCTGGGGGCTCCAGAGCTGCACATACAGCTCAGACAAAAGGCATGCTGAATTATTGAGCTTCTGTCACGCTGCAGGATGCTCAGACCTAGACATTTATCATAAGATAGGAAATCACATTGCACAATACCTCCTGTTTTCCCTTGGCAAGGCCTCGGTTTCTTGAGCAGGCAGTTCTATGGCAGCAGCAGGGGCCGAGGCCAAAGGCACATCCTGAGACCCAAGGTCATCCACTGCTCTGCAGCTCTCGGGCACGCTAGTGCTGCAAAACAATTAGTGACAAGAGGCTGAGCAATCTCAGGAGTGCCCAAGGAGCTTTAGTGAAGCCTTTAACAAGCACATCAGCCTCATCCCAACCCCATCTCCCTCCCACAAATCACTTCTTCCTATAAACCCTACTCTGCTTCGTGCCTCAGGTGACCACAGAGAGCAGTAATAGTGCAAGGCTCCGACGGCTCTCACAGACCACAGCATTAACTGGCAGGGGAATTTGAGAGGGGCATAGTCTCCAGTTGTGCCAGGGGAGGCATAGGCTGGGTATGAGGAGGAAGTTGTTGGCAGGGAGAGTGATTGGCATTGGAATGGGCTGCCCAGGGAGGTGGTGGAGTGCCCATGCCTGGAGGTGTTGAAGCAAAGCCTGGCTGGGGCACTTAGTGCCATGGTCTGGTTGATTGGCTGGGGCTGGGTGCTGGGTTGGGCTGGGTGAGCTTGGAGCTCTCTTCCAACCTGGGTGATTTGATTCAATTTGATTCTGTTAAATTCTATTCAATTCCATTCAATTCTATTAGATTCAATTCGATTCTACTCAGTTCTATTCTGTTCTTTTCTATTCTGTCCTTTTCTATTCTGTCCTTTTCTATTCTGTGCTTTTCTATTCTGTTCTGAGAAGGAAGTTTCTTAGAAGGAAGTTGTTTGCAGTGAGGGTGGTGAGACACTGGCACAGGTTGCCCAGGGAGGTTGTGGAGCACAGAAGCACCGAATGTGATCACATTCGGTGCTTCTGTGCTCCACAACCTCCCTGGAGGTGTTCAGGACCAGGCTGGATGAGACCCTGAGTGACCTGTGCTAGTGGGAGGTGTCCCTGCCTATGGCAGGGGGTTGGAGCTAGATGATTTTTGAGGTCCCTTCCAACCTTACCATTCTATGATTCTATTCTACTCCATTCCAACTGCAGATGAAATCAGGAAAAGAAATCCCCAGTGTGTGCTTTGCAGTTCTCATACAGCCTTGTCTCCTCCGTGTACAGCTCAAACATTCACTCCAGGGGCTTGCCTTGTCTTTCAGAATGCAATCTGGGACTTAACACACCCAAATTCCCTTACTTTAAAAGCTCTTCCTATGCTATAAAGCCCAAAGCACAATAATCCCTGAACTGGGGGCACGAATGTTAAGATTACAGGACTGTAATGCTGCTGTAGTTGTTAATTCCTACAAGTCCCTCACAAGACTCCAGCTCAGAAGCACCACAGCCATGTAATGATTTTCAGAGCAAGTGAACACAGACTGGGCAGGTTGAGTTTCCTGCTAGCAAGGCAAGGTGCTCTGAGGCAGGTCTGCAGGTCTGCTCCTGTTCCCTGCAGGAAAGGAGCTCTTGCACATGAACTTCATCCAGAGTGTAGGAGCTAAAAGGCACCAGCCCAAACCCAGGGCTCTAGCTGCTCCCTCTCCTCAAGGCAGGGCAGAGCAGAACACACCACTAAAGCTTGATCAACTCTTCCTTAAGCAATAAACAAACTGGAAAAGGCTTTTGAGAGCAGCACAAACACAACACTTCTCTCCTGCACCTTCTCATGCTCTTTAAGAGTCTAAGTCCCCCAGGGATCCAAATGAGCAGCCACAGGTTGCATCCCCTGCCCCTGGCTTGAAGCACACTGCTAAGCACAGTACTACCTGTGCACTTGGCCACACTCCTTAAACTAATGACAGAAAAGAATCTCCACAGCAAATGGTTTCAGCAGCAGCAGCAGCAGCAGCAGCAGCAGCAGCAGCCGCCGGCCATCCTCCCTCACCACCCTGTCCCCTCCAGGGCAGCTCCAGCAGGACACAGACAAACTGGGGCAGCAGTCATGCACAGCAGCCCCCCCGAGCAGCCTTCCCCAGCAGCCTCCCCCAGCAGCCTCCCCCAGCAGCCTCCCCCAGCAGCCTCCCCTCACGCCAGCTCCTGCCCCAGATGCCAACATTTGAGGCAATGCTGGTGGGAGCAGGCCTTGGCTGAGAAGTTCCTGCTGGATTTGCTGAGGTAAATACAAACAGCTCCCTTGGCCTTTCCTTTTAACAGTTCCTCTGCCCTCCCCCCAGGCATTGCACTCCGATCGCAGCAGGTCGATTCAGTGCTGCTGCAGAAGGACTGGTGAAGTTCAGGGAGAGCCACAGGACCAGCCAGGGGTGGAAGGGACCACAAGGCTCATCCAGTTCCAACCCCCCTGCCTTGCTCCTTTCTTCAGGATAGCAAAGAGGACAAACATCAGCCACGTCCCCAGCTGCAGGTAGAGCACACAGCAGCAGAACAGTGACTGCCCAAAGTCTGGGCTCATGAAAGCTCTTTCTGAGTGCTTTACCTTGATTACCTCATCTCCAGGAAGCTGCTTTGTGCCATGTGGGATAAAGACTGCTCATTTCTTCTAAGGAATTTCCTTCCCTTCTTTTCCTTGGCTTTATCCTTTCTCCTCCCCAGTTACTCCAAACTTGTCTGACACTGATGCAGAGTTCCTAAACTTCCAGTCCCGTGGAAATAGCAATTAAAAAGCCAACTGCATCCTTTTTCATGCAAAGGCCTTCTCCCCCCGCTAAGAATGGCCCTCTCCTAATATAGCAAGAGCACCAAAGCTATCGGATGTGACTATATAGGGTCACACCGACATCAGAGAAAGGAAGATTTTAAAGCAAAAGGCAAACTGCTAAAAATAAGCAAATGCTGAACATCTGCCTGGAGAGAAAGCAAAAGGCTGCAGAGCCCAAACAGCCCACCAGAGGGCACAGCCGAGCGGCCATGCCAGATGGCAGCACAGGATGGCACATACCTTATGAACCCCTCTCCCATGAGCTGTTTGGGCCAGCACCTGTGCCCCTCTCCCCTTCACACAGCCCCCACTGCACATCCACTGCCCTTCAGCTTACCCTCCCACATCTTTTCTTGGAAAACAGAACAACTTTCAGGGGTACACTTGGGCTGATGTCTTTCATAAAGCTCTCTGCAAGGCAAAGGTGCTGGAAGGTGCCCAGAGAAGGGCAGCAAGGCTGGGGAGGGGCCTGGAGCACAGCCCTGTGAGGAGAGGCTGAGGGAGCTGGGGGTGTGCAGCCTGCACAAGAGGAGGCTCAGGGCAGAGCTCATTGCTCTCTGCAGCTCCCTGAAGGGAGGTTGGAGCCAGCTGGGCTTGGGCTCTGCTGCCAGGCACCCAGGGACAGAAGAAGAGGACACAGCCTCAAGCTGTGCCAGGGCAGGTTCAGGCTGGATGTTAGGCAGAAGTTCTTGCCAGGGAGAGTGATTGGCATTGGAATGGGCTGCCCAGGGAGGTGGTGGAGTGCCCATGCCTGGAGGTGTTGAAGCAAAGCCTGGCTGGGGCACTTAGTGCCATGGTCTGGTTGATTGGCTGGGGCTGGGTGCTAGGTTGGGCTGGGTGAGCTTGGAGCTCTCTTCCAGCCTGGGTGAGTCTATGATTCTATGAAAACTAGCTGCTGGAAGGCAGGAATGTTGGAGGGGCTCTGCTCCCAGTCCTTCACAAAGCACAGGGGGGCTCTCTGCATGTGATGGAATCCATGAATCATTTCCCTCTGCCTGTCCAGATTTCATCTAAACCATCAAACGATGGACTCGCAGAGCCAGAGAAGGGTCTGGGCTGGAAGGGACCTTCAAGGTCATCTAGTGCCAGCCCCTCTCTATGGCAGGGACACCTACCAGACCAGCTCAAAGTGCTATCCAACCTGGCCTTGAGCATTTGGGCATCCATGGGCAACCTGTTCTAGTGCCTCACTGCCCTCACAATAAAGAGCTTCTCCTTCTCACCACATACAAATCTGTTCCCCTCCCCTTTCAAGCTGCTACACCTCGCCCTATGGTTCCAAGCCCAACCTTTCTCCTGGGCCCCCTGCAGGTACTGAAGGCTGCTATAAGCTCTCCCCAGAGACTTCCCCAGGCTGAGCCAGCCCAAGTCTTGCAGCCTGTCCTCATGGCATTGCTGATCCAGCCCCCCGAGCATCTTCATGATCCTCCTCTGGATCTGCTCCACAGGTCCATGCCACTCAGATCTGGATGCATTCCAGTGTGGTCTGCTCTGGCAGCGGGGCTGGACCAGATGAGCTTTCAAGGTCCCTTCCAGCCCCTGACAGTCTATGATTCTATGAGTCTATGATTCTTATGCTGGTGGCCTCAGAGCTGGGCACAGCACTCCAAGTGGGGCCTCACCAGAGTCCAGTAGAGAGGCAGAATCCCCTTCCTTGACCTGCTTTTGCCACAGCCCAGGATAGGTTTGGCATTCTGGGACATGGCCAGGTCATGTTTAGCTTCTCAAGTCCCCCTCCCCAAGACTGCTCTTCACTCAGCCTATATTGATACTGGAGATGGAGGTGAATTTAAGGTTGGGTTTCAGGTGAATCCTGCAGAGTAGGGTTCTAGGCTGGACTCAGTGATCCTGAGGGGCTGTGCCAACCTGGGTGTTGCTGTAATTCTGTGAGGTTGCCCTGAGCCACATGCAGGACCTTGCACTTGGCCTTGTTGAACCTGATGAGGTCCCAGAAGGTATCAATCCATATGCCACAGTGCCCCACTGACACAGGGTAGCTCAGGCTGCCTCTGCTCCTTTTCTCCACTGCTGTCACTCTGCCTTGGGCTCCACAGTACCAAATAATATTGAGCAAGGCCATGAAAAAGTAGGTTTCAAGATTAATCACACCAGATCTGGGGCTAATATTGCCACACCAGTATTTGGGCACTGTTCAGTATGGTTTGCAGGTAGAAGTGCAACAGCAACACCACCAGGTGGGCATCACATGCAGGTGGGTGCTGCACACTGGTGGCATAATAAGCCTGGCACAAGGCAGCAGCACAGCAGCTCAGAAATCATAGAATCATAGAATGGTTTAGGTTGGAAGGGACCTCAAAGCTCAGTCAGTTCCAATCCCCTGCCACAGGTAGGGACACCTTCCACTACAACAGGTCACTCAAGGCCTCATCCAACCTGGCCTTGAACATCTCCCTGGGCAACCTGTGCCAGTGTCTCACCACCCTCACTGTAAAGGACACCTAATTCTGGAAACTGTGGCTGCTTTACACTGTGTCTGGTGGTGATAGATGTGTGTTAGAGGTGGAACAGAACTAATCCTGCTCAGTGATTTGGGTTTTCAGCTTGGTGTTATCTGGGGCTGGGGTGCAGAAAGGCTCTTGCTAGTAGTGGCTGCTATGGAGACCAAGGGCACTGCTAAATTACCTTATGTGTCATCTTTGGGGTGCAGAAAGTAAAAGACCACACCTGAAGGGAAGAGGAGACAGGAAAGGTGTCCCTAAACTGACCAACAAAGGATTCCACCCCATGGACATCATATTCAGCATAAAGCTGAGAGATTGTGAGGGTCCAGCCTCTGCTTCATTGGCCAGTGTCTGAGGAGGATAAGGGGCAGTGGGTTTAAACTGGCAGAGGGAATATTTAGACTGGATGTTAGGAGGAAGTTGTTTGCAGTGAGGGTGGTGAGACACTGGCACAGGTTGCCCAGGGAGGTTGTGGCTGCTCCCTGCCTGGAGGTGTTCAAGGCCAGGCTGGATGAGGCCTTGAGTGAGCTGTGCTAGTGGGAGGTGTCCCTGCCTATGGCAGGGGGTTGGAACTGCATGATCCTTGAGGTCCCTTCCAACCTTCCCATTCTGTGATTCTATGATTCTATGACTCTATCTATTGTGCCTTCAATCCCAATCCCTCCATTCCTGAAGCATCCAGTTCCTCGAGGCAGAGCAGCACAGCACAGCTACCCTATCCAAACCCCAGATTCTGTGTCCATTCCAAACTGCAGATGAGGTCTGCATCAACTCCAGCACACATCAACTCTGGTACCAACTCCTGGTACTTGTGCAGCTCAGGCATGAAGCAGATACATTAGGACCTCTGCACAGCTCTTACTTAAACAAGATTTGGCATTAAACTTATTTTCCAGCCAGTAATATTCTAGTGGTTGTAGCAAGGATCCAGCCCAAAAGGTGAAGCCTCAGTGCACAATGACCTGACTTCTAGACTGGCCAGTTTTGATCCTGCAGAGTGAAGCTGATCAGAAAACAAACATTCTTCAAGCTCCATCTCAATTTCTGTCTGTGTGCACAGATAGCCCAGGCCCTTCCTGCCTGCTTGTGCTGCCAGCGCTGAGGAGAGCACACCCTGAGTGCATGGCAGCTCCCCAGGCTGCCAGCTGTGCTGCCAGCTGTGCCAGCAGGAAAGGGCCATCCACTGAAGCAGCAAAGCTTTCAGTGCATGCAACATCCCCTGCCACGAACTGCCTCGGCACAGCTTAGCATGCTCTGCACAAGGGGAGCAGGCAGAACGAGAGGAGCACAGCTCAGGTTTGGAACAGCTTCATCCCCCACTATTCAGCACAGAGCTGTGGCAGCTCTGGCTGATCTGGAGCAAACACTGCTGCTGCAGCTCTGCAGTCTCAGCTGGAGATTAAATGCAAGTGCAGAAGCTTTCCCCAGGCATCTGAAAGGGACTAGAGACTGACTTGTCCTGCCTGTCACCTATGGCCTGAGCTTGAAGAGTGCTCATGCAGCAAGTGCCTTCCAAAGTGCCATTTCTTCCTGGGCACTTGCAAAGGTTTTTTGCCCAGAAGACACAGGCAGCAGGTTGCAGGGAACAGATAAACACTGCTCAGAAATGTTTCACATCTTTAAGCATGGAACCCAGCTGAGCTGTTATCTTCCACAGCTGTCACACTTATCTGCCTCCTCTGCCTTTCCAGTCCAAGCATTTCTTATATAAACCAGAAGTCCTGTGGCAGAGCTATGCACCTGCAGCACCAAGAAGAAGCCCAAATTTCTCCTTGTGCAGCATGTGTGTCCCTGCCTATGGCAGGGGGCTGGAGCTAGATGATCTTTGAGGTCCCTTCCAACCTTACCATTCTATGATTCTATGAAGTGCCAAAGCAGAGGGAACTCTGCCGTTCGGTTCCACTGCTGACCATGAAACCCTTGGCAGAACAGCCAGGGAACTTTCCACCTGGTTCTTTGCAGGCACTCCTCTGCAGACACAGTAAATGAAGTCTGCTCAGTGGGCAGATGAAACCATGCCTTTCCCTGATCAATATGTCAAGGCAGGCAGGCAGCCTCAAGAAGCAAAACAAAGATAGAGTTTCTGGAGCGGACAGATGGAGGGACAACCTGATCCGTCATTATGCACTGCCATCTGGAAGACATCTAGCACAGACTGAGCCCTGTCTCATACACACCCTTATTTGTCCCTGCCAAAGTGCACACACACCATCTGCATGGTGTGACACCCCTGATGAGGCTGTATGCAGAATCAAGAGGGACTGACCAGCAAATAACTTAATATATTGAGTTATACCCATATACCAAATGTGTACCAAATATATATATTAATATGTTTGAGTTACACCAGCAGGGCTAGGGAAGGGATTGTGCCCCTTGGCTCTGCTCTCCTCACACCCCAGCTGCAGTCCTGGGTGCAGTTCTGGAGCCCCCAGCACAGGAAAGACATGGAAGTGTTGGAGTCAGTGCAGAGGAGGCCACCAAGATGCTGAGAGGGCTGCAGCAGCTCTGCTCTGAGGACAGGCTGAGAGAGTTGGGGCTCTGCAGCCTGGAGAGGAGAAGGCTTCCAGGAGAGCTTGGAGTGGCCTTGCAGGGTCTGAAGGGGGCTCCAGGAAGGCTGGGGAGGGACTATTGACAAGGTCTGGGAATGCCAGGACAAGGGGAATGGGTTTGAAGTGGCAGAGGGGAGACTGAAAGTGGATGTTAGGAGGAAGTTGTTTGCAGTGAGGGTGGTGAGACACTGGCACAGGTTGCCCAGGGAGGTGGTGGAGCACAGAATCACCCAATGTGATCAAAGATCACGTTGGGTGATTCTTTGCTCCACAACCTCCCTGGAGGTGTTCAAGGCCAGGTTGGGTGAGCCCTTGAGTGCCCTGTACTAGTGGGAGGTGTCCTATGGCAGGAGGTTGGAACTCGATGAGCTTTGAGGTCTCTTCCAACCTTGCCATTCTATGAGCCTCTTCCCACCTTACCTTTCTATGACTCTATACAAGGTATACTAAAAGTAACCAGTGTCACTTAACCACAGCCAGCTGTGTGCCTTATCCCCTCCACACAGCAATATGAACCCTCAAGAGCAACACAGTCTTCTTCTTCAAACTGTAGTCCAGATACCATGCACAAATCTCCCTGGCAATTTTGGTCTCTTCTGACTCCTTCATACTAAGAGAGTAGCTCATAGCTTCACCTCCATTACTCACTCTGCTCTAACCACCTTGTCACTACAGGCCACAAGGAAAAAACTGAATCCACAAAACCCCATTAGTGACCCAATTACATCTGTTAAAAGCAAACCAACCCCCACAGTTCTGAGTACAAGCTTACAAGAACAGAAAGAAATGCACATTGTTAGCTTCCCACTGCAGGCTTCTCTAGAGCACCTTACCCAGGCTGCTGGAAACAGGCTGCTCCTCACAGCTTCAGTCACCACTACTGACTGCCAGAAGACCAGGAAGGGCTAACCAGCAAAGCCACTCAGCTCTTAAGGTGGCTTGAGCAAACCACACAAGCTCCTTTCTGCCTTTGATAGCACACTATTGCTACTTCAGCTAACCAATTTAATGCTAGCTTAAGTACACTGTGTATGTTTACACTCCACTGAATTCACAAGGACTGAAGGGTAAACACACCCTACAAAGCTTCCTTTGCTGCTGCCACTTGAGACAAACTCTGGCACCCTTGACAATCCAACTGCCACCAGCACAGATAAAGCCAGTTTCCCTTCTCAGTGCGAGCAAAGGCAGACAAAAAGGCCAGCGTTAAGAGAGGAGGTACCTGGGTGCTTTAACATCAATATTATACTCCCAAGGAATTTAGCAAAATGAAAAACACCTCCAAGGGATCAGTCCCCTTGTTACTAACCACCCCCATGCAAATACAACACACAGAATCACACAATGGGTTGGGCTGAAAGGGCCTTTGAGACCACATAGTTCCAGACCCCCCGCCATGGGGAGGGGCACCTTCCAATTGAGGCTGGAGCCAGGCTCTGCTGGGTGATGCCCAGGGACAGCACAAGGGGTGGAAGCATAAGAGGTTCCATGTGAACCTGAGGAGGATTTTTCTCCCTGTGAGGGTGACAGAGCACTGGCACAGGCTGCCCAGGGGGCTTGTGGAGTCTCCCTCTCTGGAAACAGCAAAACCCACATGGATGTGTTCCTGTGTGATCTGCTCTGGGTGATGCTGCTCTGGCAGGGGGGCTGGCCCAGATGGTCTTTCAAGGTCTCTTGCAGCCCCTAACATTCTATGATTCTATGACCCCCATCCAACCTGCCCTCAGACACCTGCTGCAGGGGCACATACTGCATCTCCAGGTAGCATGACTCTGCTGGGTGCCAAAGTGATTCAGCCTCAGGGACAGGCAAACAGCGTCTCTTCCTTTGGAGGTTTTGGTAGAGCAGGGGATTCAATTCTGGTAAATATTTCCACTGACAGATGCTTCCCTGACTACAGACAGGCACTGCAAACCCATCAGCAAGTGGCCATACCAGGCATATATCCACCCAAGAAGGGCCACAGCAGCTTCTCAGCCAGCACTGACCTCGGTGGTCCTCCACCCGCCCGTGTCAGTAAGCAGCCTGCAGCTGCTTCCCACTGCTCCAGCTGCACAATACCTTGCTGCAGTCAGCTCAGAAGCACCCACGGGGTCAGCATTTCCATAGGCAGCAGCAACAGCTAAGGGTTGCTCAGAAGGATCAAGGGGAGAAGCCGACTGTGTATCATCACCTGCCCCAGAAGAGCTGAGGAGAAAAAAGACACAGAAAAAGGCAGCTTCAGAGGTCTGTGCAGAATTGCTGTTGAGTGCTGGAGTCCCCATCCTTGGAAGCACGGACAAGATGTGTAAATGTGGCACTCAGGGGTGTGCTTCAGTGGTGGTTTGGCAGTGCTGGGTTGGGAGCTGGACCCAATGATCTCAGAGGTCTTTTTCAGTGCAAACAATCCTGCAGTTGTGCTGCCTGAAGCCCCAGGCTATGGATGCTAAGTGGCGGGCCAGGGACTGCAGCAGGAGTGAAGCTGCTTTTGCTTGTGTCACAAGTGCAGCAGCAGCGAGGCAGCACAGCCCAGCTGCAAATTCACCTTCCAAAAAGGGCACAAGAGAACAAGCTGCTCCCCTGCCCTGAGCACTGGCAGAGGCAGCTCACACCCAGCTGTCCCCTGCCACCGAGCTGTCCTAGGGCTCACTGCTGGCACTGACAGAAGGCAGAGCCTCAGACCAAAGTCTCCTGAGTGCTGCAACTGCTAATGTTGCCTGGGGAAAAAAACTGTGATTTTTATTCTGCTTGTACTTAAAATTCATGAAGGAAAAATAATCACATCCTTATACTGTGAGCAACTGCCGAGGTCTGTGGTGACCTACTTGAAAAAAACAACAGATATTGGGCTCCATTTTTATATTCCTGAGGTTACTCTGCAAGATTGCAGTTTCTTTTTTTTCCCTTTTGTTGTTGTTGCTGGTTTGGTTTTGTTTGTTTCCTTGGTGGGTTTTTTTTTTGTTTGTTTGGCTTTTGTTTTGTTTTGGGTTTGTTGTTTTGGTTTTTTTGGGGTTTTTTTTGGTGGCTTTTTCATAGAATCATAGAATGGTAAGGTTGGAAGGGACCTCAAGGATCATCCAGTTCCAACCCCCTGCCATAGGCAGGGACACCTCCCACTAGCACAGGGCACTCAAGGCCTCCTCCAACCTGGCCTTGAACACCTCCAGGGAGGTTGTGGAGCAAAGAATCACCCAACGTGATCTTTGATCTTTGATCACATTGGGTGATTCTGTGCTCCACAACCTCCCTGGGCAACCTGTGCCAGTGTCTCACCACCCTCACTGCAAACAGCTTCCTCCTAACATCCACTTTCAGTCTTCCCTCTGTCACTCCAAACCCATTCCCCTNGGCTCCAACACTTCCATGTCCTTCCTGTGCTGGGGGCTCCAGAACTGCACACAGGACTGCAGGTGGGGTCTGAGGAGAGCAGAGCCAAGGGGCACAATCCCCTCCCTTGCCCTGCTGCCCACACTGCTCTTGCTGCAGCCCAGCACACAGTTGCTGTCTGGGCTGCACTCACACTGCAGCCTCATCTGGAGCTTTTCATCAGCCCAGACCCCCAGGGCCTGTTCCTCAGGGCTGCTCTCAGCCATTCCCCACCCAGCCTGGAGCTGTGCTTGGCATTGTGCCTACCCAGGGGCAGGACCTTACACTTGGCCTTGTTGAATGCCATGAGGTTGGCCTGGGCACAGCTCTGCAGCCTGTGCAGGTCCCTCTGGATGGATCCCTGCCCTCTAGCAAGTCGACTGTGCCACACAGCTTGGTGCCAGCTGCACACTTGCTGAGGCTGCACTGATTCCTCTGTCCATGGCACTGACAAAGATGTCAAACAGCACTGGTGCCAGCACTGACTCCTGAGGGACACCACTTGGCACTTTTTTTGGTTTATTTGGTTTTTTGGGTGTTGGGTTTTGCTGTGGTTTTTTGATTTGTTTGTTTTTTGTTTTTTGTTTTGGGTTTGGTTGTGTGGTTTTGGTTTTGTTTTTTTTTGGGGGAGGGGGAGGGAAGTTATTTTAAGAAGGAGAGAAGAAAAGCTAGCCACTACCCCTTGTCCTCACCACCCCATCCATTACTCAGCTCAGAAGTAAAGCCATCATGAACTTTGCCTTCTAAAGGAAGTTTTACCATGGCTTAACAGGCAAGCAAAGGCGAGTTAGGGTGCAGTGGTGTGAGTGGTGATGCTTGCCTGGAGCAGAAGGGCTCTAGCCCAGTGGGACAGGGTTGGGGAAATCATTAAAGGCTTCTGGTGTGGGAGGGGAGCCCCTTGCTGTGGGTGCTGTGGGGCAGGGTGCTTCAGCACCCAGCTGCTGGTGAGGGACTCAGTGCTGGTGTCTTGGGGAGTTTCATCCAGGAGCAGAGAGTTTCATCCCAGGAGCAGGGAATGATTCTGTGGGAGTTAAGGCTTGCACCTGTTGGGAGGACTTCACCTTATGGGGGAGGCTCTGAGCGTGGAAGTGTTCAAAGCCATGGTGAGTGGGGCCTGGAGGAGGGTGCTCTAGTAGGAGGTGTCCCTGCCCAGGGCAGGGTGGTTGGAATTAGATGATCTTTAAGGTCCCTTACAACCCAAACCATTCTGTGAAGACCCCCAGCCTTGTGCTGCAGATGGGCAAAGTAGGGTGCAGCTGAGCAGCAGCACTGCCTGGCTAGAAGAACCAGTTCTGAGCCTCAGCCTTGAACCAGCAAGGAGAAGAGAAGGGAAGGGCTGGTTTAATGGACACCAAACCACGGGAGCCCCCCAAAAGCAATGTTGTCATTGCCTGCTTCAACCTTTCTCACCAGACCACCTGGAGAGCAAGGCCTTGGCAGTGTCTGTTTTCCATAAAGGCTTTTGTAAAGCACAGAATGGGACTTGCAGCTGAGCTTCCAATCTCACCTTACAGCTTCACCCAAGGGGGCTGGCTTTGAGGTGCTGCCTTCCCCACCCCCCTTCTGCCCACGTTGTTTCAGTGACACCAAGTGGGCACAACCCTGCTGACAGACAGAGGCTACTGGATGCCGATGGACTCCAGCAGGAGCGGGTAAACTTGGAACTGTCACTCAGCATTTGGAATCTCAGCTTAAAAATAAAAATCCACGGGTGGAACTCAGCTTCAACACCAGGTGATTGCTCCCTCACCTAGCCACAAGGCCACCAGTTCAAGATGATCTCTACTGCAGTTTAATTTTGGTTTAAAGACCAGAAGGAGGAGTAAATCTGTAGTTAACAATGCCAGTGTTACTGCAGTGCACCTGAGGTGACCAGCTGAAGGTGTTCACGTTCCCTACCTCTCACCTGAAGGATTCTGTCCAGCAACACATCCCTATGGGAATTGTTTATTTGTCAAACTCACTCTCTGATGAGTTTCATTTTCTTTTTAATTAATCTGTGATCCTGTGTGAGCCACTGCTGCTGCTTGTTTCATTTCCAGTGTTCTCACAGCATCGTTCTGCACTTGGTGCGGTTTGCTTGCCCGTGGCATGCCCGAATGCCAGGTGGCATCCTCCTCTCCACTGCACCAACACTGAGGAGCAGAGCTCAGGTACTGCACCAGGTGCAGAGCTCAGATGACAGCCTACAATACCTGACTTCTTTTTTTTTTTCACTTACAATACTGCTGTTGTCTAATTACAACACCAAGCAATTGTCTGCATGGTCTCTGACTTAACCACACCTGAGGGCTCAGCCTGCTGGAGGAAGCTTTGAGACAAAATCACAGAATCAGTCAGGGCTGGAAGGGACCACAAGGAGCAGCCAGTTCAAGCCCCCTGCCATGCCCAGGGGCACCTCACACTAGATCAGGCTGCCCACAGCCTCATCCAGCCTGGCCTTAAACACCTCCAGGGATGAGGCTTCCACCACCCACCTGGACAGCCCCTGCCAGGCTCTCACCACCCTCATGCTGAAGACAGAATCATAGAAAATGCTTACAAGGTCTGAAGTCCTCCACCTTATTAGCAAAAAAGGACCTGATGACAGGATCACAGGATTTTAGGGGTTGGAAGGGACCTCCAGAGATCAAGTCCAACCCCCCTGCCACATCAGGACCATAATCTAGTGCAGTTCTCACCTCTCCCCAAAAGCTGCACATACTTACAGCACAAACTGGGCTGCCCACTCTGCTTTGCCTTAAAATGAGTGCTTAGAAAGCAGACACTGACAACAGAGCACTGCAGTGCAAGTTCTCTCTTACACACATGAGAAGTGAAATGCAGATGGGCAGGCCCTGTGCTGGCTCCTGCAGGAGCACTAAGGATCCTTCCTGGGAATGGTTGTACAAATACAACACATTATGAGAGTACAGCACAAGCCAAATCTACAGGTGAAGCTGTCACAGTGCTGAGGTCCCAGACTGGTGCTCAGAAGTTTGCCTGCTGCCTCTCTCACCTGCCACACAATTGCTGCTGGGCTCTGCTCTCAGAGAATTGGAGACAGAACAAGGGGGAATGGCCTCAAGCTGAGGCTGGGGAGGTTTAGATTGGACATTAGGGAAAAGTTTTTTCCTGGAGAGAGTGATCAGGGCCTGGAATGAGCTGCCCAGGGAGGTGGTGGAGTCCCCCAGGCTGGCTGTGTTTAAGGTGGTTTGGATGTGCTGCTTGGGGCTATGGTTTAAGGTGAATCCTGCGGAGCAGGGCTCTGGGTTGGGCTTGGTGACCCTGAGGGGCTGTGCCAGCCTGGAGGTTTCTGTGAGCCTGTAATGAGCTCCCAGACAGCAGCTTTCACACAGGCTGGGGCCAACGTAACTTGAACCTTGGGCTGGGGGAGGTGAGGCTGAAGCTCCTCACGCCAGGCTGCCCTGCTCTGCTCAGCACAACCAATGCAGCTATCCAAAAGCTGCTCAGACTAGTTCCACAAGTGCCATTCCTGGGCATCACAGCCTTCGCCTGCCAGGCGCCTGCCACCAGGGCCCTGCTGGAAGTCCTCTGCAGCAACCTGCCTCCTAGGCCAATCTCTTTCAAGAACAGAGCCCCAGGGCAGCCTGAGTTTTTCCATTCCATTGCCCAAGTTCTGGGTCAAGTCTGGAAGAGGACTGGCTTAAAATGACTTCCAAATTCTGCTTATGACAAGCACGACCAAAATACTTCTGGAAGGAAAATAGCTGGCGGTGGAACAAGCAGTTGCTTACCAACAGCTGCAGCCAGCACACTAAATTCAGCCCCCAGATCTAGGGGTTCCAGGCTGTTATTAGTGTGTCACAAGTGAAAGATGTTGCCCATCAAGTGTCCTTAGGCTCTTCAGTTTCATCATTTCACTTTCAAAGCCTCTACTTATCCTTGAAGAGAGACTTCCCAAGCCACTGTCACGAACAGCAAGTGTCAGGCAGAGCCTGACCCACAGCAGTCATCGAACAGCAATGAATTGCTGAGCAATAACTGCACCAATCTAGGTCACCTCTTCTGTTTGAATGCAGGAGGCCTGACTTCTACGTAAGAAGCTGTCAAGCTAAGGCAGGGAACGCATTTAACACAGGTAGTAAAGCACAGCTTTAGACACATGCACACAGACAAGTGGGGTCTGCCCCCCAGCACCAACCCCACGCACACAGTGAGCCTGAGGTGCTCTGCTGGCTCCATCCACTGCTATCCTGCTGGCACCAGTGAGATGCAAACCTTAACCCCCTGGTTTCATACTGAAGTTCTAAGATGGGTTGACACTGGTGCTGGAGATAGAAGGCAGCTACGAGTCTTGGCATTCCCTCCCTGTCCACGTTTTTCCAATCAGCAGAGCTGGATGTGGCTCCCTTTGAACAGCCACCAACAGCTCCGAGTTGACTCCAAAGGAAGCCAACAGGCACTTGAAGCCCTCTTATCTCCTAGTCTCAAACATTTGGTAGCTTTTAAAGATATAACAGTAAGATTTATAGATCCTGCTCTTACTCCAGGAGTCTCTGGAAAACAGCACCAAGCAGCACAAGGCAGGACTGAGCCCTGAGCACTCTCATCAACCCCCAGTTAATTCCCTCCTGGGTTTCTCACTGAGTGGTGTGCCTGACAGACAAATTCCTCTAGATTTCACTTCTGGCTTTGTAATAGCTAGGTCCAAAGAATCCATTCTTTTGAGCTTGAAAAAAAATATTAATCACATAAAAATATTGAGAGTAGTTGGTATTTCTGCTAGGCTCTCAGCCTGCAGTTCTTTGCAAGGCAAAGACATCTGAGCAGCACCAGGTTAAATGAATCCACTCAAACTCTGTACCTCACACATTTCATCCGTTTGGTTAGGTAATTCCTTCAGAATCCCTGCTTCTAGCTTCTCACTATCAGTTTTGTAGCTTATCTCATACATTAACCACACTTACTTTCAGGACTGCTCTCAATGCCCTAACAGAGGAGGAGGTGAGAAGCTGTTTCTCAGGTTAGAAATCAACATTAGTGGTGCCAGAAACTAAAAACTCATCCTGATTGGGAAACAACTCAGAAGTGTTGTGTAAGATGTGCAGGATTCAGACCAAACAGATTCCCTCCTCCCCAGTGTGCTGCTGCTTCTGAAGTACTTTAAGGCTAATTTCAGTATTCACAGAGTTTGAGGAGACTGTGTGCAGTTCTGGAGCCCCCAGCACAGGAAGGACATGGAAGTGTTGGAGCCAGTGCAGAGGAGGCCACCAAGATGCTGAGAGGGCTGCAGCAGCTGTGCTGTGAGGACAGGCTGAGAGAGTTGGGGCTGTGCAGCCTGGAGAAGAGAAGGCTTCCAGGAGAGCTTGGAGTGGCCTTCCAGGATCTGAAGGGGGCTGCAGGAAGGCTGGGGAGGGACTATTGACAAGGGCTTGGAATGGCAGGACAAGGGGAATGGGTTTGAAGTGGCAGAGGGGAGATTGAAACTGGATGTTAGGAGGAAGTTGTTTGGAGTGAGGGTGGTGAGACACTGGCACAGGTTGCCCAGGGAGGTTGTGGAGCACAGAAGCACCCAACGTGATCTTTGATCCCATTCTGTGCTTCTGTGCTCCACAACCTCCCTGGAGGTGCTCAGGACCAGGCTGGGTGAGGCCTTGAGTGCCCTGTACTAGTGGGAGGTGTCCCTGCCTATGGCAGGGGGTTGGAACTGGCTGATCTTTGAGATCCCTTCCATCCTTACTGTTCTCTGATTCTATGGTTCTATAACCCTGAGATTCTAAAACTGAAATGGAAAGCCTGGCTTCATCTCCCAGTGATCCAAGGGGATATCCACACAACCAAAGGATGTCCCCACGGGGCAATCACTGGCAAAGCTCAGGCACAGCAGTGAGGAGGTGCCACCAATTGCTGCTGCTGGCTGCTCTAGGCAGATATAACCAAGGCTTTACTTTTGCCAGCTAACCACACAGGCCCAGTCAAAAGCCCAAGTTCAGGGAACTGAATTGCCTTCTCTAAGCCCAACAATGAATTGCTTAGGCATTTGAGTATCTGACTCTGGAAGCATCTCTCAAATTCCTTCTGTACTTTGAAGGAGAAACTATGCCTTAAGTGCCTGGCATCAGCACTTTGTATTTACACTGCAGGGCCCTCTGCATGCCTGAGCCAGCCTGAGTCTTGCTGTGCTGGGTGCTGCACGAGCACAGGAAGGTATGGCAGAGCTGGGCTGGCATCTGTTCAGTAAACAGAACCACTGTCACCCAGGGGATGTGCCAGTTGGTGTGGAAGAGCCCTGTCCTGGCTTGCCCTGGCATGATCCCATCATCTCCTTCCCTCTGCTGGGGGGTGGGGGGAATGAATATTTATACTGAAAATAACATTCATAATTCACACTTGATTCCTGATTTGCACATCAGCACTCTGAGGTGCAGTGCTCTGCATGGCAGCATGTCCAGGCTTCTGGAAGCAAGATATTGCCACCAAGACAGCAGAAGTGGCTCCTGGGGGATTATTCTGCTATTACCATGTCTCAGATCCATGTCATTTCCCCTAAGCAATCAGCAGAACAGGTTTGAATGCTGGGTGGTGGTGCTCAGAGCACCCAGGAAGAGCCAAGTCCAGCATGCCAAGGCCTGGGCAGCACCTGAGACACACCAGTCTCCAAGGATGGAATTGGCATCATCCTGCTTGAGCTACAGGAGCCAGCTGCATCTCTCTGCTGGTTTGAGGCTAATTGGAATATTTTAATGAGAAAAATGAGATGCTAGGCTGTGAAAAGCAAACAGTGGTGATGTCTGCTGCACTCATAGGCTTGCTGAGGTGGGTAAGAACAAGAACACAGAGATAACTGAGAGAGTCACTCTGGGAGCTGCTGTGTCTGCTGCCTTCTGCTGTTAACCCAACTCACCACTCTACTTCTAACCTCCCTGGCCCATCCTCCAAACTCACCTTGCACATAAGGCAGACCCTGGAGTAAGGCAGAGGGGTGGGAAGAAGGTGGGAGGGTGGTTGGGAGCCCCTCCTGGGGACTCTGATTGCTGGGAGGGGAACTGTGTTTCTGTACTACCTTTCACTTGTATATTTCTGTCTATAGCTGTAGATATATTGTGATAGATTGTAAATATCTGCTGTGTGTTGTGCTGAGCTGTGAATACAAAGCTTCAGTCCTTAACTTCCAGCTGGCTGAGCCTAGCCTGGGGGATTTTATAAAGTAGGGGTGCAGGTAACTCCCAAACCATCACAATCCCCCAAAGGCTTTGGTCTGCCTGCAGCCTCCACAGAAACACACAACCCCCTGGCTCTGGACACAAGGCTCTGATGCCAGCAAGGACTTCCCCCTCTCTCTGGCTGCAAATTCCCATGCCAAGGACAAAAGAGTGGAAAACAGAGGCAAGAAACTGCATTCTGGAGAAATGCAACCCTGGAAAGACTGTCTGAAGGCAATACCTCACCTCTGCAGAGCCCAAACATCCCAGCTGTGAGCAGCTGGCACTGCCAGCAGGTAAGCCCAGAGCAGTGGGAGGATGGCACTAGGCTGTCAGGCAGGCTGCATGCTGTGGAGCAGCTCTCAGAAGCCAGGCTTTGCTCTGGCACTGCTCATGGAAACACTGACCAGAGAGAGAAGTTATCTTGGCAGGGGACAATTCTCAGTCACACATTACCTGAGGGCCTGGACTTGCTTTCTCACCCAACTCTTCTTCCTCAGGAGCCCTGCAAGTTTTCTAGCACCTGCATCCAGATTGATCCTTGATGTGACTGCTCAGAACCAGCACAGAAAAAAAGCAACCCAACACTTTTTTTTTTCCCTGGAGTTCTCCTCCCCCTCTACTCTGTTCTGCTGAGACCTCATCTTGAGTGCTGCCTTCAGTTTGGGACTCCCCAGTTTCAGAGGGACAGGGATCTGCTGGAGAAGGTCCAGCAGAGGGATATGAGGATGATGAAGGGACTGAGCACTGCCTGGTGAGGAGAGGTTGAGGGACCTGGGGCTGCTTAGTCTGCAGAAGAGAAGACTGAGAGGGGATTGAATCAATGTTTATAACTATCTGAGGGCTGGGGGTCAGGAGGGGGGACAGGCTCTGCTCACTGCTGCCTGGGATAGGCCAAGGAGCAATGGATGGAAGCTGCAGCACAGGAGGTTCCAGCTCAACACAAGGGGCAACTTCTTGCCTGGAAGGGTCGCTGAGCCCTGGCACAGGCTGCCCAGAGAGGTTTAGTTAATTAGAAGGCTTAGGTGATAGGTTGGACTCGGTGATCCTGGAGGTCTTTTCCTACGTGGTTAATTCTGTCATTCTGCTGTGGGGTCTCCTTCTCTGGAGCCTCTCAGACCCTGTCTGGATGTGTTCTGTGTGCCCTGAGCTGGATTGTCTGGTCCTGCTCTGGCAGGGGGGTTGGACTGGGAGATCTCCTTGGGTTCCTCCCAACCCCTAACATGCTGGGGTCACAGGTGATCCTGTGAGTATTCGACATGACTGCGGCCGCACTGAAGCCTAAAGTTAGGGTGAGCTGTCCCACGAAACCAACGCAATTACTTTAGTTAAGAGACATAAGGGGCTGCCCTAAGCACGTGTTAACAGCATCGCTTCCTCGGCAAGCTGGAAGAGGGACAGCAGCAAGCCACATCAAAGCGCCAGGAGCCCGAGTCCCGCCTGCACGGGGGGAATGAGCGCAATTTGCCCTAGGAACCGCCAACCAGCACCATCCGAAGCCCTAAGGTCAGCTCTCGGAGCCTCCGCAGGGCTCTCGCTCACCTCCGGATGTCATCGCTGCAGCAGTCTGAAGTTTCCAACCCCCAGCCGGGAAACCTGAGTCAGAAGTTTCGCAGTTAGATCGGCGCCCCCCCGGCGGAAAGCTCCTCACCCACGGGCACCCTGGCACAGCAGGAACCCAACGGGCAGCCGCACAGCCAGCTGCTCACCTGCTTAGAGGCAAGCCTGGAACGGCAGGGGCTGGAACCGACCTCCAAAGCTCATCGGGTCCAGCCCCTCTGCCAGAGCAGGAGCACCCAGAGC
>VWZE01024126.1:0-10030 GCA_013396675.1 Eubucco bourcierii | reverse complement strand
CTTCTGTGCTCCACAACCTCCCTGCAGGTGTTCAGCACCAGGCTGGATGAGGCCTTGAGCACACTGTGCTGGTGGGAGGTGTCCCCGGGCATGCTGGATGAGCTTTGAGCTCCCTTCCAACCCAACCCAACCCATTCTGTGGTTAGGAGTACAAATAAGCCACCTCAGGAGCTCTTGGTGCTGCCATGGGATGTGGTTTCCAGCCAAAGATCATTTGATTCTGTGCTCCACGACCTCCCTGGGCAATCTGTGCCAGGGTCTCACCACCCTCACTGCCAACAGTTTCTTCCTCCTCTCCACTCTCCCTCTCCCCTCTCCCAGCTCAAATCCATTGTCTCTCATCCTGCCACTCCCAGCCCTTGTCCAAAGTCCCTCCCCAGCTCTCCTGCAGCTCCTTCAGGCACTGCAAGGCTGCTCTGAGCTCTCCCTGGAGCCTTCTCTTCTCCAGGCTGCACAGCCCCAACTCTCCCAGCCTGGCCCCACAGCAGAGCTTCTCCAGCCTATAACCATCTTTGTGGCCTCCTCTGGACCCTCTCCAGCAGCTCCAGGTCCTCCTTGCATTGGTTCCCCCAGAGCTGGGCAGAGCTCCTTGCCCTGTGCTAGGCTGAGCTGTGCTGATTCACAAACCAGGTCTGAAGCTGGGGAATGCTCTCAGCTGTCAGCCTGAGGCTTCCTGTGCCTTGTGGGCAGCACCTGCATGTCCTGGCATCACTGCCACCAGCTGTGCCACCTCTGCCTGTGGCTGCTGCTGCACTTGGCAGTGATGCTGACTGACAGCTGCCCAATGTCCCATCCCTGGGAAGGTCTGGAGCCTTCCCTATGCAAATGAACTGCAGGAACCTTAGCAGTTTCAGCCTGGTTTAGACTGAAACTGAATTTCAGCTACCCCAAAGAATTCATTTTCTTGGAAATGGAAACTTCCCAAGATAAGTTTCAATTCCTTTTCCTAGGAGGTGCCTGCAGAGGTGGTCTTGGTCAGCAGAGTCCAATCCTCCCCACGGCTGCTCCCAGACACCCCTGGCTGCCCTGCAGGGGGGACCATCAGGGGACAGTCAGAGCTAAGTCCAGGCTGCTGCAAGCAAGAAATTCAACGCTGGCCTAAAGTCCTCTTCCCCAGCACCTCTCTTATCACTGTCCTGAGTGGGGAAGTGCTGCCTGAGTTCCATAACCACCCACATGCCTGAAGAGGTGACCCAGAAGTCCTCAGGACCTTGAGCAGCAGTGACAGCATCACTAGGAGCAGAAGGACAGCTGAGCCCTTGAGGCTCTGGGGAGAGAAGTGGTGGAGGTTTTATGTTCCTCTTGCTGCATTTCCCTGCCAGAGGCACAGAGCTCTTCATCTCCTGAAAGAGCCTTGGAAAGGACCCTAAATGCTGCTCCTGACCTGCTGCTGGGCAACAGGCACTCATGGGGCATTCCCTGCCTGCCTGGCCTCTGCTAGTGTAAAAGCTCCAGGCTGAAGTCACTGAATCACAGAATGGTTTGACTTGGAAGAGCCTCCGCAGACCATCCTGTCCCTCCAGCAGCCCAGCCCCACCATGGCCACTGAACCCTGGTGCCATGGGCACACCTGTCTGGAGCAGCTCCAGGTATGGGGACTCTGCCACCTCCCTGGGCAGCCTCTGCCAATCCCTGACCACTCTTGCAGCAAAGAAATTTTCCTCAGCGTGCACTTGTCCTTATTTAACCTCATGAGGTTTGCCCTTCCCCAGCTCTCAGCCTGCTCAGGTCTCCTCAGATGGCAGCACAGCCTGAGGGGTGCCACCCCCCACCCCCCAGATCAGTGTTCAGGTCCAAGCCCCCACCTGATGGGGTGTGAGGGCAGGCAGCAAAGCTCTCAGCACCTGCCAGAACAACCAGAAAAGGTTGTTGCAGCCTGGAGAGAAGAGGGCAAATGTCCTGAGTGCCCTGGGGGATGTGCAGAGCTGAGAACAACTTCTTCAGCTCCAGCCAGGAGCTGCTGTTTGCTGTGGGCTCATATGGGGTGAGTTGTGATGAACCTTGTCCACAGGTTGGGGCATCCCCAGAGCTGAGCACAGGCTGCCTTGGCAGGCTTCTGGCACCTCCATCTGTATGGAGCCATGGAATTGTTAGGGTTGGCAAAGGCCTCTGAGATCATCCAGGCCAACACCAACCCAACCCCACCATGGCCACTGAACCATGGCCACAAGTGCCATGCCCACACCTTTCTGCAACACCTCCAGGCATGGGCACTCCACCACCTCCCTGGGTAGCCTGTGTCAGTCCCTGACCACTCTGGCACCAAAGACATTTTTCCTCTTCTCCAACCTAACTTCCCCTGGCACAATTCCAGGACATTTCCTCTCCTTCTATCACCAGATCCCAGGGAGCAGAGCCCAACCTCCACCTGCCTGCAGCCTGCTCTCAGGAGCTGCAGAGAGCAATGAGCTCTGCCCTCAGCCTCCTCTTGCCCACACTGCACACCCCCAGCTCCCTCAGCTGCTCCTCCCCAGCCCTGCTCTCCAGACTTTTCCCCACCTTTGTCACCTTTCTCTAGACCTTCTCCAGCCCCTCAGTGTCTTTCTTGGAGTGAGTGACCCAAAACTGAGCCCAGGGTTAGAGTTGCAGCCAGAAAAAAGAGCAAGATTTTGAAGCCCACAAGACAGATGTGAGGAAGGAGAAGCACTCAGGCTGAACCCATTTGCCAGGTCCACAGAGCTGCTGTAGCTGCAGTCTCTGCTGCTGCCCACGACCCCTGGGGCTCTCTCCCTGTGTGCTGTGGTACTTTATTAGCTATGGTGGCAGTCCTCAGGCAGTGAGGGCACAATCAGCTCTGAGCATCAGGACCTGGCTCCAGACCTGCCCTCACTTCTGCCTGCACTTGTTGGTTTCTCTGCCTGGGCTGCTGCTGGTCCCCAAGTGGCTTTTACTGCTTCTTCTCCTGCTTGCTGCAGGTCCTGGGGGTGCTACTAAATATCCAACTGGACATGAGCCAGCAGTGTGCCCAGGTGGCCAAGAAGGCCAATGGCATCCTGGCCTGGGTCAGCAGCAGTGTGGCCAGCAGGAGCAGGGAGGTTATTCTGCCCCTGTGCTCAGCACTGGGCTGGATGCCATCAGGGCTCAGATGTGTTCACTGGCTGCAAAGCTGGCTGAAACATTTTCCACCCCCTGGCTGCAGCTTGGTGCCCTCTCTCTTGGGCAGGGTCTGTTCTCTGTGAAAATATATCAGGAGCAGTGTGGGCAGCAGGAGCAGGGCAGTGCTTCTGCCCCTGTACTGGCACTGCTCAGGCCTCACCTTGAGTGCTGTGTCCAGTTCTGGGCCCCTCCATTCAAGAGAGATGTTGAGGTGCTGGAAGGTGCCCAGAGAAGGGCAGCAAGGCTGGGGAGGGGCCTGGAGCACAGCCCTGTGAGGAGAGGCTGAGGGNATGGGCTGCCCAGGGAGGTGGTGGAGTGCCCATCCCTGGGGGTGTTCAAGAGGAGGCTGCATGAGGCACTTGGTGCCAGGGGTGAGTTAATGAGAAGGTGCTGGGTGCTAGGTTGGACTCTATGAGCTCAGAGCTCTTTTCCAACCTGCTTCATTCTATGACTCTGTGATTCTTGTCTCTGTTCCCCAGCCCTGCAGCTGAACATTCTCCAGTGTGACATCAGGGCAGAAAGTGCCAGGTCTGCATTTTCACTTGTTGTCAGCAACAGGAGATTTGGGCTCAAGGGGAAAGGAGAACCACCAAAATTCCCACCAGGGCAGGAGGGACACCACAGAGCCTGCAGAAATGCAGTTTCAGTTCAGCTCTCAGCCAGAGAACTCAATTCACAGAATCATGGAATGGGTTGGGTTGGAAGGGAGCTCAAAGCTCAGCCAATGCCAACTTGGTCCTGAACACCTTCAGGGAGGTTGTGATCATGTTGGGGGATTCTGTGCTCCACAGCCTCCCTGGGCAGCCTGTGCCAGTGTCTCACCTCCCTGGGCAGCCTGTGCCAGTCTCTCACCACCCTCACTGCAAACAACTTCCTCCTAACATCCACTTTCAATCTCCCCTCTGACACTCCAAACCCATTCCCCTTGTCCTGCCATTCCCAGCCCTTGTCAATAGTCCCTCCCCAGCCTTCCTGCAGCCCCCTTCAGACCCTGCAAGGCCACTCCAAGCTCTCCTGGAAGCCTTCTCCTCTCCAGGCTGCAGAGCCCCAACTCTCTCAGCCTGTCCTCACAGCAGAGCTGCTGCAGCCCTCTCAGCATCTTGGTGGCCTCCTCTGCACTGGCTCCAACACTTCCATGTCCTGTTTGTGTTGAGGGCTCCAGAGCTTATGGGTGCCTGGAGATTCTGGTCAGCTGCAGGGCAGGTTGCCATCCCATGGGATTTACAAGGAAGAGGTTCCTGGGGAGTGTGGATCCCATGGGAATGCCAAAGTCAGCGCAGTGAAGCTGCAGCTCGTGGGAAGCAGCAGGCTTCATGTGGCTCAATCTCCTCTCTGCCAGTTCAAACCCATTCCTCCTCTTCCTGGCATTCCAAGCCCTTGTCAGCCTCCCCAGCCCTCCTGCAGCCCTCTTCAGATCCTGGAAGGCTACTCCAAGGTCTCCTCAAATCCTTCTCTTTCCACTCTCCAAGAAGCTGGGAATTGTCCCTGCATTGCCTCTCTGCAAAGCCATTGACATCCATCCCTGGCATAGTGCAGGTTGGAAAGGGACTGTAAAGATCATCCCTGCCATGGACAGGGACACCTCCCACTAGAGCTGGATGCTCAAGGCCACATCCAGCCTGGCCTGGATGCTTCACCTCCTGAAGATCTGCTTCCCGGTTCTCCTTGTGCCAGCAATCACAGGATCCCAGGGTGTTAGGTGTTGGAAGGGACCTCTGGAGACCACTGAGTCCAAGCCCACTGCCAGAGCAGGATCACAACCCAGTGCAGGTCACACAGGAGAGCTGTGTCACAGGCAGAGGTGGGCAATGTGAGAGAGCAAGCACAGGAGGAGCAGAGGGAAGGGAACACTTTGCTCCAGCTGCTGCTCAGCCTTGGGCTGCCCTCAGAACAGCACAAGGAGGGCATGGAGCTGCTGGAGAGGGTTCAGAGGAGGCCACAAAGGTGATCAGAGGGTGGAGAACCTCCCCATGGGCACAGGCTGGCAGAGCTGGGGCTGTGCAGCCTGCAGAAGGGAAAGCTCCAGGGAGAGCTCAGAGCTGCAGTTCAGTATCTGCAGGGGAGCTGCAGGCAGGCTGGGGAGGGACTGCTCAGAAGGGGCTGTGGGGACAGGCTGAGGGCAGTGGTTTGGGGCTGGAGCAGGGCAGGGTTAGGTTGGAATCTTTGCAAAATGAGGGTGGGGAGAGCCTGGCACAGGCTGCTCAGGGAGGTGGTTGAGACCTCATCCCTGGAGACACTCAAGCTCAGCCTTGCTGTGGCCCCTGGCAGCCTGCTCTGGCTGGAGCTGCCCTGCTGCCTGCAGGGGCTGAGAGCCCCTCCCAACCCCATGGGGACAGCAGCAAGATGCATTTCCTGCTGCTTCCTGGCAAACAGGTCCAGCTGCCCACGCTGATGGCAGGAGGCCCCTGAGGGGTGAGCCCTGCCTCAAGGCACACCTGGGCACTGCGGGCAAGAGGGGCAGCAGCAGCCACTGGTGTCCAGCTGCAGCAGAGACCTGGCACAGCCAGCACAGTGCAGCCAGCTGAGGAGCTGCAGATCAAGTGTCACCTCAGCAGCATGGCTGGCACCAGTGTGCCACTTCCTGGTGTGGCTGGCACCAGTATGACACTCCGTGGTGTGGTTGGCACGAGTGTGGCACTCCCTGGTGTGGCTGGCACCAGTGTGCCACTTCCTGGTGTGGCTGGCACCAGTATGACACTCCGTGGTGTGGTTGGCACGAGTGTGGCACTCCCTGGTGTGGCTGGCACCAGTGTGCCACTTCCTGGTGTGGCTGGCACCAGTATGACACTCCGTGGTGTGGTTGGCACAAGTGTGGCACTCCCTGGTGTGGCTGGCACTAGTATGGCACTCCCTGGTGTGGCTGGCACCAGTGTGCCACTTCCTGGTGTGGTTGGCACCAGTATGACACTCNTGGCTGGCACCAGTGTGCCACTTCCTGGTGTGGTTGGCACCAGTATGACACTCCGTGGTGTGGTTGGCATGAGTGTGGCACTCCCTGGTGTGGCTGGCACCAGTGTAGCACTCCCTGGTGTGGCTGGCACCAGTGTGGCACTCCCTGGTGTGGCACACAGAGCAGCTCTCCCTGTTTGCAGGGCAGTGAGGTGCAGGAGCAAACCTGTTCCCTGTGGCCATCCACGCAGCAAGCATGGAAAGGACAAGCAGTGCCCAGGTGCCAGGGCTGAAGGCTGTGTGATGCTGCCTCTGGGCCTCGTGGACTCCTCTGCTCTCAGCTGTGCCCTGACCACAAGTGCTGAGGCTGCAGCTGGGCAGGTGGGGGCCATGGAGAGGGCACCAGAGCAGGCAGTGGCATCGTGCAGGGCTCCCCTGGCACAGAAGATGCCAAATGGCAGCTGTGAGCAGGAGGTGACAAAGGTGCCAGCAAAGGTGACAAAGACTCCAAGCACACCAGGAGCAGAGCTGGGGCTGGGGGTACTGCCAGCAGGGGGGTGCCAGCCCATACAGGCTGTGCCCCCGGCCCTGCTGCAGAGCCTGGTGCAGCCCTGCAGCCTTCCTCCCCTCCACCTTCTCTCTGCTGTGTCCCAGCTGAAGCTGAGCTGCTGCTGGAGCAGCTGTGGGCAGAGTCCAGCACAGCCTCTGGGAACCTCTCCAAGGCCTAAGTACCTTTACCATCACAAGTCTGTGCCTGGCTCTGGTCCCAGGGTGCTGGATTCCCATTTTGCCTTGCTGCCCTCTGCCAACTCCTTACACCTTGGGCTGGGCCTTGGTCCTCCTGCAGCTGCTGCCCTGCTCCTGTGTGAGCAGCCCAGCTGGAGCCTGTGGGGCAGGGCAGGTTCTGCAGTGCTCTCAGACCAGCCTGAGCAGTCCTCCACCACCAGGCTGCTCCCTTCCTTCTGGCACGAAGGCAGCACCAGCAGAGCTGCTTCTGTTCTGGCTAATTAAAGCTGACAAAGGTCTGTTGGCATCTGTGATACCCTCAGAAGCCTGCCAGAGCGTTCCCCTCAGCCCAGGCAGAGATGGAGCATCTCTTATGGCACACTTGTGCTAGCCCAGGGCTGGAGTGGGGCAGTGCCAGCCCTGTGGGGCCCTGGGGTGGCAGACCCTGGTAGGCAGATGGCATCAGGTCTGTTGTGCCCTCCTTCACCAGGCACCATCACTCCCTGGCACTGCCCACAGGTAGCTGCTGCAGCTCAGGGGTGAGCACAGGAGCCTGGCTGCTGCCTGCCTGGCACTGGCAGTCCTGCCAAGGCTGCCAAACTGTGCCATGTGAGGGTGCACCTCAAACAGAGCTCCAGCAGCAGCCCTGCCAAGGCCAATTCTCTGACTTCCACTCCCTGCACAGCCTCAGGGCAGGGCTGCAAGCAAAGGAGCCAGTGCCAGTCTCACCTGGTTTTGGCCTCCACGGGCAGCTGCCAGCTCTAAGCTGTCTCAGTTTCTCCTGGGCAGCAGCAGCTGAAAGTGATTTGTCCACCCTGTGAGACGCTGTGAGGAGCCCTCAGGCCCTCAGCCTTTGCTCCAGGGGCAGGTTTGCTGTGCCCATGGCCCTGGCTGCAATCCATGACCACGGCTCTTGCTTTGCTCAGCACACAGCGGGCACAGCCACTGCTCGAAGTGGGCAGGGACAGGTGGCCACAGGGCACAGTCCCTGATGCTGGATGGGGCCACAGGAGGCTTTCACCTAGGCAGAATTTCTGGGTGCCTGCAGCTTTCCAAGGTTTGGGACTTGAGATGCTGAGGCCATGGCAAGGGAAGTGGAGGGGACCAAGAGGTGCCAGGGAGGCTTCTGGAATCCTCCAGTGCCACAGGGAAAACAACTCTGCTGTAGGCTGGGGAGGGGATTCAGCAGCACAGCCAAGCCTGCAGCACTGGCAGTGTCCCACGGGCAGCAGGCAGCTTCCACTGCTTGTCCTGGGCCCTGTGTGACAGGATGGGACCCTCTGGTTCAATGCCTTGGAAATGACCTGGCAGGAAAAGCCTTTGCCCTGCTGGGCACAGCTGCAGCTGACAGCTCCAATTTCTGGGAGGAAAAGGTGGCACTGCTGAGCAGCCCAGGACTGGCATGGGTTGGGAGTCATGGGATACAGAACCATAGAACCATGGAATGGTTTGGGTTGGCAAAGCCCTCTGAGATCAGCCAGCCCAAGCAGCAGCCCAGCCCCACCATGGCCACAAGTGCCATGCCCACAGGTTTCTTGCACCCCTCCAGGGCTGGGCACTCCACCACCTCCCTGGGCAGCCTGTGCCAGTCCCTGACCTCTCTTGCACCAAAGGAATTTTTCCTCATCTCCAACCTAACCCTCCCCTGGCACAATTCCAGGACATTTCCTCTCCTTCCATCACCTGATATCAGCAGAGCCCAACCCCAGCTGGCCACAACCTCCCTTCAGGGAGCTGCAGAGAGCAATGAACTCTGCCCTGAGCCTCCTCTCCTGCAGGCTGCACACCCCCAGCTCCCTCAGCCTCTCCTCACAGGGCTGTGCTCCAGGCCCCTCCCCAGCCTTGCTGCCCTTCTCTGGGCACCTTCCAGCACCCCAACATCTCTCTTGAACTGAGGGGCCCAGAACTGGACACAGCACTCAAGGTGTGGCCTGAGCAGTGCCAGTACAGGGGCAGAAGAACCTCCCTGGTTAATTGTTCCTCTTCTCCAACCTAGCCCTGCCCTGGCACAGTTTCAGGCCAGTTCCTCTCCTACCACCTGAGCCTAGGCAGAGGAGCTCAGCTCCACCTCACTGCAGCCTCCTCTGTAGCTTTGCTGAGGGGAAGGGCACTGGAGATGCTCAGGAGGCAGCTGCCACCTCCACAGCTGCTTGCAGCCCAGCTAGGACAGGCTCAGCTGCACTTTTCTCAGGTAAAACAAATGTGTTTGGCAAACCTTGGGTCAGACCTCCACTTTGCACACAGCAGCCTGGGGTTAGCAACCAGACCCTGCCCCAGAGCACTTTGGTAGCCAAATTCTGAGTAAGTAGCTGAGAAAAAGGTTTCTTTGTCAGGCACAGCTCTTTGGTGAGCCTGAGAGGGGAGGTATCCTCAGAGCAGTTCAGCCTCTCCTCTCCTCCCCCTTTGCCCTCCTCCTAGGTGATCAGTTTAGGCAGTTTCTGGCACTTACAGCTTGGCTGCCTTCTCTGGTGCTGAGGATGCAAATGAAAGGCTGTTGAAGCCTGCAGGGTGCTGGCACAGACCAAGCCTTTGTGCTCTGCTGCTGTCTCACACCAGGCTCACCCTCCTGCCAGGCTGAGCTGCCACCTTCCCAGGGACTCTTTCCCCAGGCTGCTGCAGGCTGTGGTGCCTCCAGCAGACCTGTGGTGGCCAAGGCAGCCTGAGAGATTCCTGCCCCCACCTCTTGTGCTGTGTCACTGCAACTGTGTGGCAATGAGGGTGGCTGACGTGGGCACAGCCAAGGAGTGTTTGGGAGGGAGCATGGGCACAGAGGCACAGAGTGAAGTAGGTTGGAGAAGAGCTCTGAGCTCATCCAGTCCAACCTAGCACCCAGCACCTTCTCATCAACTCACCTCTGGCACCAATTGCCTCATGCAGCCTCCTCTTGAACACCTCCAGGGATGGGCACTCCACCACCTCCCTGGGCAGCCCATCCCAATGCCAATCTCTCTCTCTGCCAAGAACTTTCTACTAGCATCCAGCCTGAACCTGCCCTGGCACAGCTTGAGGCTCCAGGGAGACCTTAGAGATTGAGAGCAGCCCTGCAGAGGAGGACCTGGAGGTGCTGGGGGTGAGAAGCTGGGCAGGAGCCAGCAGTGGGCACTGCCAGCCCAGCAGGCAGCCTGGGCTGCATCCAAAGCAGGGTGGGCAGAGATGGAAAGAGGAGATCCTGCCCCTCTGCTCTGCTCTGGGGAGACCTCACCAGCAGGGCTGTGCCCAGCTCTGGGATCTCCAGCACAAGAGAGACCTGAACCTGCTGGAGAGGTGCCAGAAGAGGTCACACAAATGATCAGAGGCTGGAGAAGCTCTGCTGTGGGCA
>VWZE01024125.1:511729-522587 GCA_013396675.1 Eubucco bourcierii | reverse complement strand
TTCCCTTTAACTTTTACCCATAAACTCTCTGTTTATGCTGTTACATTTCTTTGTCACGGAAATGGGATGTCAAAGCTGGAAAAAAAAGATTAGTAAGCAACCAGTACAGCATTTTGAACCGAGGAACTTGATAAGTGCACCTCAGATGCCACCTGAGAGACTATGCCCAGCTGATGAGCAGTCTAGATATGTTAAACTACAGTCTGGTGAACTTTTCTTCTAGCATTTGGCCTACTAAAAGACCTGTAATGTCTAGTTGTGAATATTTCAGTCTTGTTGTACATTACTTCTTAACTGGCAAATGGCAAAGCTATTCACATACAGAATCTGTTAAAAAATGCTTTTTCTCCCTGTTATTAGGTATTTATTTTAATGTTGCAGGAAGAAACCAAAACCAAAAAAACCCTATAATGCTATTATGTAGGAATAACATGTTGCTTTTGGAGAAACAGCCAAATGTCTTCAGTTCACTGAATATTGGAGGTTCTTATGCTCTGTTCCTCACTTTGGTGGCATCACAATGGCTTGAATTTGCCTAGAGAGGCAACAGACAAACCAAGCACTTTGTTGCATTCATTTGGAAGGCCTCTGCACAGGAATGCTGAGTTAGCCTTCCTTCTGTGGGACCCAAGATGAGTTGGACTTGAGTGATTGTGGTGTCAGAATGAGATGTAGTTCAGTGCCACATGAGGCGTATAATTTCTGTGAGTACCTCATGACTTGTTCAGCACAGGGTGGGCTGTTAGTGAAGATCACTTGTGAGAGGAAGTATTAGTTCTTAACTATCTGTAATAATATTCAATCTAATTCATTATTTTTATTCATTGCTGAGCATTACGCAGTTTTGATAAGTCGTTAAGGATGAAACAGAGTTACTTTAATATACTCTGAGCACTGAAATGCAAGAAACTGGGACTCTAGATTTTAAAGTGCAGATACCAGGGTCATAAACAGGAAGTTTGTGGGACAGGTGAAATGAGCATGCTGCTGTCTTGGAAATTTTGCTGCCAATTTGCAACCTGAGAGAATCTTTCCACTTCAGTTGCTGTTCAGTGTAAAGTGTTATGTTACTGCAAAAATCAGATACATTTTCTTGTGTGCTGTTTCAAAGGACAATGGAGGGTAAACCCATTGTGGAAAAACTCATGCCCACTGTCTAACCTCCTGTGCATTTATGGAATTCAAACTGTCTGGTTTTTGGTTTTTTTTTTTTTTTTTTAATATTTGCTGTCCGTCTCTGCTAACTAAGTGCATTTTAATACACCTGTTCAACCACTAAAACACATTTCAGCAATATTGCTGCTTTTCTATGAATAGACTCCAAGAGTCTCTTTACTGTCTGCAGTGTTCATTGTTTGTCTTAACAGGAAGCTACTTTGCTACAGTACCATTCTGAAATTTCTTGTTACTTTAACAAGTATGTCCTCTCAAAACATGATGATTGTGACTGAAGAAATACAGTTCTGAATTATGAGGTGCAAGACATAAGAGTTAAGGTGTGAATGAAAGCAGCTTTCCTTTCTCATCCACACATCCCCAACTGAGAATCCGAGTTACAAATGCAATGTCTGCTCTTTGTAGTGGCTCTAAACCAAACTGCAAGTGTGAATTGAAATATATCCCTGTGAAATGAGCAGAATTTCAGTGATGAAACGGTGTACTGCTGAGAATCATTTTAACACTATCCTTCAATCATGTACTTGGAAGGGGACATCATGTGCATATTCAGCAGTTGTAGTTTACTCTGGAAATGTGGTCATCCAGAGCATCATAAACCTGGTGATATGAGCCAACTTCATGCATTAATTGCAGTGTTTTAGCCACTGCTTTTTGCTGAATAGAGCCCCTTGCTCCTTCTCTCTCCATCTTGCATTGCAAATCCAGGTTGATTACAATAACCTCCTCCAATGAACAGACTGAAGGACAAATACTGGCAGTGCTTTTATGAGTGGTTGGTGAAGAATACTGAGTCAGCGTGACCGAGATAAGTCACTGGTATAACAGATGTCTAAACAACCTTGCCAGTGATTGTTGCAATCACCAATGGAATGACTTTCTTGCTTCCAACATTCGATAATGGTGGTTGGGTGTCAGTGCAGACATCCAACAATGGGCAGAAGTTTCAGTGACCTAAAATAGCATTGCAGATAGTAAGCAGAGCAGGTTTTTTGACTTCTGAGTGTAGGACAGATGTGTTTCTACACAGCTGGGAATTTTGGAACTTTGATGCCACTATACTCTCCACCAAAAAAACCACAACAAAAAAAACCCCTGACTGAACAAACCAACCAACCAAAAACCCTGAAGCTTTTGGAACTTCCTTGTTCTCTTGTTTTGAAAATCAGTATCGGTACTATTTTGTTTCGTATGGACCATGTTTCAGGCCTTGTTAAAACCGCATCCCTCCAGGTAAAGATTCAGAAGGTTATTTATGACACTTGAGATCCCTTTTTGTCATTACCATCAAGAAGAGTACAGCACAGTTTGCCATACAAAAAATGTATATCCCTCTAGGAGCTCTTGAAATAGATAAAAGATTCCTACTTTCCTTACATATTTAGGTAATGCAACAAAGTATAGAAAGGAATTAAAAGGTAGCTACAATAGTCTAAAAAGGACAATCAGCTCATAGTTATAAATTGATGTTTATTGTGTTCTGATCATAGAATCATAGAATGGTAAGGTTGGAAGGGACCTCAAGGATCATCTAGTTCCAACCCCCTGCCATAGGCAGGGACACCTCCACTAGTACAGGTCACTCAAGGCCTTGTCCAACCTGGTCTTGAACACCTCCAGGGAGGGAGCATCCACAACCTCCCTGGGCAACCTGTTCCAGTGTCTCACCACCCTCACTGTAAACTACTTCCTCCTGACATCCATTCTAAATCTCCCCTCTGCCAGTTTAAGCCCATTGCCCCTTGTCCTGTCATTGCAAGACCTTGTAAATAATCCCTCCCCAGCCTTCTTGTAGGCCCCCTTCAGATACTGGAAGGCTACTATAAGTAAGTTGTGATTTGAGATAAAGGATCAATTTTTACATCCTGCTACAGGGTCCTGTATTCACTTGGACAAGTTCCTCTGTGGTTTGCTGACCCATTGTACCAACAGGGATGAGGATTATCTGCAGTAAAGATTTCCTCATGTTGGTGTAGACTGGGAGAATTTTGTGAGGAAGGATCATACTTCAAAGTTCCTGGCATAATGAAATCTGCCTTCTGGTTTCTAGTGGAAGAGTTATCAGTGTACTGTCATATCATCTGGGATAAATGAATAGTTAGAAACATCGTATTCATTTTCCAACTTTTTTTTTTAATTTCATTTTTTTCTCATTTAATTTCCTTCATCTAATATTTAAGACTTGCAAGCACAAGAAAACATAGGAAAAAAAAACTTGAAAGGGTAAAAATCAAACAAATGAAAAAAATCTTCCTGTTTATATAATTCAATTAAGCACATTCTTCCCATGATGCATTGAGCAAATATATTATTACAGACACAAATCACTTTGTAGTGTTATATTATTAATGACTTCTGGGACCAGATGGTATTTTCTGCCAGAAAGGAGCAATAGGATACAATGTCAATTATCTAAATTGTTGCAGGTCCTTCAACCATAGGGCTTCTGGGAGTTTCCAGAATGGGGGTGCAAAGGTGTGTGTATTTGCACAGACTGTCACAGACCATGCTCCTAGATGGGGGTCTGCCCCCAAACAGACGGGAATTCAAGGACTGAGAAGTTCAGATTGTTATTCCATGCAGGAATGGGATGCCCTGGGAAGCAGAAAGGTGATTCTGCTAGTGTGTGATCCCAAGGGTCTGCCTGAATTAGAAATGTGAACATTCAAGCACATTACAGTAGCAAGTAGGGATTTTACTAAGATGGCATTGCTTGGGCAGACAAAATTCTGCAGGAATTGTTGAAACTTGTTTTGCTTCTTTGACTCAAATATCTAAAGATTTCATTGAACCATCTTGTAAAATCATCACAGTAGGAAAAAAGGGTGGGGAAGGGATTAGGTGATTCAAAAGGGACTCAACCCATTAGACTCAGGCAGGAGGAAGAGGTGAGTACCACCAGTGCTGCAACTAGATGTTAGATGTGTTTCATGATGTCTTGCTTGAGAACAAAAACAGTGTATCAAAATTGAGGAATTATAGGTGGGAAGAAATCAGCTTTTTAGTGTATATCCCTTTATTGTGAAACCTTCTCTCCCCTAGTGTTCTTTCTTAGAGATTCATGCCACTTGTTTAAAAACATCCTAAACTTCAGGATTTCTAGCTCTTTGGAGAGGGTCTAAAATGCACAAGACGTGTCCCTGGTGATAGCTATGCAAGCATCTGCCTGAGTGTTAAAGCATGGGCTGTTTTTATTTAATTGGATGGTGGAAAGCTAGAGAGTTCTCACATCCCTCTGATGGCAGATTCAAGATTTTACATGTGTCAAAACAATGCCATCTGGGTTTGTTTATATTGCTGTTAGCCTTTTGCAGGAGTCCAAGTGGCTATTTGAAAATAAGTGTAGCATCAACATAGTGAGTAAACAGTTCATGCTATAGACCCAGTTTCATGGACAAATATGGAGAACTTTTTGCTTACACAAGGGCTGGGTGAGTGTGTGCAAGTCAAAGTTGTGGAAATTAAAAAAAAATAAAAATTAAAAATACCTAGAATGGCATACAGTATCATAGGAATGACAATGCTAAGTGCCAGTTTTACATTTCCTGATTTCCTTGCCTTTTTTCTTTAACTCTTTCACATCTCAATCTCCTTTAATTATATGACTAGACATTTTGGTTTTAGATTTACAAATGTGAAGTTTATCCAATAGAAGACTGAGATTTTTAGGGTGTTTCGCATAACTAAAGCATTCTATTTCTGAATCAAGAAAACAAACTAACCAAATATCCCTGCTTGAAATAAGAGAGATCTGTTTGAATTGATTGAAGGTAATTAACAAGATTAATTGTTCATCCTCCCTTCAATCTAGTTTAGTATTGTAGATTGCGTGATTGAAAGGTTCTCAAAGTTCCTGGTGGATCTTTGATTTGAGATTAGGGTTTTGTAATGAATTGGGAAATGGAGTGCTGAAACAAAGCTAACAGATGGTACTGTTTCTCCTTCAAAGAGACCTTCAACTCAGTTTGTTCAACTAAACTTACAGTTCTATTTGTCTAGGAGGCCACCGATGTCTTAGTTTTATATTACTTTTATATTAGTTTAGGAGAAAAGTGGCTTTGCAAAGCTCACAGAATTCATAGAAGTGAAATTAATACATCATGAGCGGGGGTTAGTCTCTAACAACCAAAGGCATTCGTAACATTTGATAGTCAATGGAACCCAAAGTTCTTCCAGCTCAGTTTGGTTTTCTGTTTGATGTAGCAAAAGTCTTGAGTAGGGCTCCCTGGTTCTCACTTTGCTTTATCTAAATTGAAGAATGCATCAGCTCACAAGTTGACCTAAGATGGGAACTTGCTGTAGTCAACATCTGAAGATTCTTGAAGTCATTTTAATTCAGTGTGATCTGATTGTGCCTCAGATAGCAAGAACCCACATGTGGTGAGAACTAATGCCAAAGGTGACTTGAGAAAAAAAATCATGCTGTTTTGTTTTGTTTTAAATACATATATATTTATGGTACGAGCCAATGAAAGAAGAGTAAAATGAGTTAATTTAAAATGTTCAGTTCTGGTTTTCTTTAGTAGATAACAACAGTTCTTATGAGTCTTAGAAATGCATCTTGACCCTCTCGGGTTCTGACAGCTACTCTGCACAGAGGGACCCTGGTGACTGGAGTGTTCCCCACTGCACCCCTCCATATCTTCAGATTTGAAACCAGAAATACCATTTGGACCATGAACCTTGGAGAAAGTCATCAATGAACAACAAACCCTGAGAGCCGCAAAGCGTGGTACCTTGCAGTGGCTGCCATAAAGCTCTTTGCCTTGGAGACAGAGGGGAATATAAGTAGGTGATCATTATTACTTGTAAGCAGCTGAGCTAAGTCATGGCAGAACAATGACGTAGATTGGATGTATTCAAGAAAGGGACTGCTTTTGAAGCATCAGTCTAGTCAAAGGCAGACACAGACAAACAAGACTTAACCAACTGGAAATTGAGTGATGTACAGGATGCTGTGAGCAGCACTCCCTCCTCCTTGCCTGCACTGAGTCAGGCCCAGGGGTGAGCTGGCCACATACTTGCTTCTGCTTTGAAGGGGTCTCAGGTGCCCAGCCTAATCAGGATGGCTGATGTGGTATAAGAGCTCACAACTCGCTGCCAATAAAAGTGCCCAACAGCAGATTCTACAGCTGCCAGGCAGGAGTCGCCACTACCCACAGCAACTACTTCCTTGGACAACCAAATGATTCTATATGTGTAGTGTGAACTCACACTGTAGAGATGAACCTGGTCTGAAGAGAGAGCTTGGGTTCATGTGAAGTTGTGATGACAACAACTGTGCTGTGCCCCAGTTCTATCTGAGAACCCCCAAGGCTCTAAATGCCCCCATAGTGGTGGGCAGCAGCTGCACACAGCTGCCTGGGAAACCATGACAAGGAGGTGGATGGACTTCTGTCTGCCATGTACCACTCCTCGGGGAGCAACCTAAAATCTACAGAGCTAGCAAAACCACAAAATTCCTTTGCAAGAGCCACACAAAATTATTCAAGTAATATTTGGTTACTAATTTCTTTAATTCTGGATCAGTTTGAGGCAGACACACCCATCTGCAGTAATGAATACATTCAGAGAAAGTAGGATGTCATTAAACTAAGCTGGTTGGTTTATTCAGAAGTGTGAATGCCCATGTAGTTACTGATGCTTTCTAAGTGTGACAGTTTGTAAGAATGGTCATGTATAAAGGAGTAGAAGGAAAACAATGATTTTTGTGGCGCAAAATCTGTATTTGATTTCCAAATAGCTTTGCAGTTACTATCTTAAGTTGACAATTCAATTTATGGAGAAATCTTCCTACTGTAAAATGACCTGTGTTAGTACCTTTTTTTTGTTGTTGTTCAAAGGAAAGAAACAAATTTTCAGTGATCTTTTTCAAATAGAAACATTGAAATCAAGTTACATTTTTATTGTTTTTCAGATTCCTTCTGCTCAGTATAATTTTTGGAATATGAGCCAATGAATAAATAGTTCAGAAATAAAATTATGTGTTTTTTTTAATGCACAGTTTCCTATGGAATGTTATCAGGTCCAAATAATAAATTTTTGTAGTCTTTTTCACTAAGGGAAAAGGAATAGAGGTTTTCCAACTCCTTTGTCGTTGAATGTTCTAAAGCACTGAATAATTCTGAATCTCAATATACTCATCTTAATCTAAGAGTTTACATGTTTTACGAGCTTCATAGTTTCCATTTCCTTGTTTTTCTTTGGAGAGCTGGTGAAGAGATCAGCAAACTTAGCAGCAGATTTGAATTTTCATGTAGACAGCCCTAAAAATCTAAGTAGAAAAATCATATCCAGAAATCTTTAGTAACACAAAAGCTGCTTGGTCCACAAGGTCTCTGAAAGTGATGTTAACTGTCTACCTTCCATGTGCTAGTAATCATGGATAGTATTTCCAGTCTCCTGCTGTCTGCCTTTCATTATTTCATATCTTTGTGCTATATTCTACTTCAGATATTATCTTTTTCAGACTAAAAAAATTAGAGTTTGTTTAATCTTTCCACATTCCAAAGATATATTTTACCATTGGTCTTCCTTGTTGATGTTTACTGTCTCTGTCAGATGGTATGTCAAAAACCTCACAGTTTTCAAGTCATGATCAGATAACTGTTTAATATATGCTGCCATTTGGATGCTTTCTGGTTGGCTCGTTCGATACTACATGCAGTAATGCCTAATAACCTCTTTGGGGTTTTAGCCATGTTTGAGACCAGAGCTGATGCTTGCATCCAACAATTTATGAGTCTTCAAGATTCCTGGATAATGGGAGTAGATTTGCAACCAATTTCGGAGGGAGTATGTGTGGCGAGGATGATTTTGTCTGTGTGCTCTGGTATTTTACGTTTGCTGATGCTCTTCATTTTCCATTTTACTGCCTGATCATTCAGTTTTATCAGATCTTTGTGCAGTTCTTCAGTCAGTCTTTATTTTTACAAACTACCAAATTTCATGTTGTCATAAAGTTGTTTCAGTTCTCTATATCCTGTGGTTTCTTTGATACATTTACAAAGCTGAAAAATACCATTGATCAGACTAGATAGATCCCCCTAGTGTCCACTGAAAAGTTTCCTACCAAACTTTCTTTCCTACTCTCTAATAATTTAATCTGTAAGGGCTTATTCCATTTTGTTATATATAAGCATGGTTTGTTTGCTTTTTGGGCTTTCAGTGTTTTGCAACAAAAACTTGATGAAAGTGCAAGTGCTGAGTTACAATTATACCATGACTGTCAATACATAAACTGCTTCCTTGGAAGATTTCTAATAAATTTGAATTTTTCCCTCTGAAAAATAGAATCGTAGAATGGAAAGGTTGGAAGGGATCTCAAGGATCATCTAGTTCCAGCCCCCTGCCATAGGCAGGGACCCCTCCCACTAGTACAGGTTACTCAAGGCCTCATCCAACCTGGCCTTGAACACCTCCAGGGAGGGAGCATCCACAACCTCCCTGGGCAACCTGTGCCAGTGCCTCACCACCCTCACTGGAAAAAACTTCCTCCTAACATCTAGTCTAAATCTCCCCTCTGCCAGTTTAAACCCATTGCCCCTTTTCCTGTCGTTGCAAGACCTTGTAAATAATCCGTCCCCAGCCTTCCTGCAGGCCCCCTTCAGATACTGGAAGGCTAATATTAGTTCTCCTCAAAGCCTTCTCTTCTCCAGGCTGAAGGGACTCAACTCTCTCAGTCTGTCCTCATAGGAGAGCTGCTCCAGCCCTCTGATCATCTTCGTGGCCTACTCTGGACCTGCTCCAACACTTCTATGTCCTTCCTCTGCTGAGGGCTCCAGAACTGCACACAGTACTCCAGGTGGGGTCTGACGAGAGCAGAGTAAAGGGGCAGAATCACCTCCCTTACCCTGAGCAAGATGTGTTTCAGTCATTATAGGATTAACTGCCTGTTTGGTTATTCTGATTTTAAGGATAATTTCTACTAATTTATGGATTTATTTCTATGTAAATACTCAGACCTGTCTCAAAACCCTATAAAAAAGTGTTGCCGCATTTGCTACCTTCTGTTTCTCTGGTAATTAAATTGATGTCCTTGATAGGATAGGTATACACTGCAGCTAATAGTTCAGCAACTTTATATTGATGAGTATTATGAGATCTTAGTGGATTGCTTCTGTTCATTTTACATGTTAATTCAGTACTGTGATTTAATATGTGTTTTCTCACCTATTCCCTCAAAAGAAAGGGCTGAGTCGAAATTACCTTAAACTGCATCCTACTCTGATGCAAGAATTCAATTAACATCTTGGCTATGACCTTGTTTTCTTCAAGCTTTTCTTGTAGGCTTTTTTTTTTTCTCATCAGGCTTTCTTTGTGTCTGCTGACATTCTGTATTAACAGAGCTGATCCTCCATTTTTACTATTTAATTGTAGCTACTCCTTTACGAGGAAGTCTTTCTACTTAAAATAGTTCGTTTTAGTCTCTTGTTTTACCAGACTATTTTCTTTTAAGGAAATTTGGTTTTAGAACTGGCATGTGTTTATTTTGAATCTCTAATAAGTATGATGACTTAATGTATTTCTAGAGTGCTTGAAATAATTTATCAATGTCTTTTAATTTCTATTCAATAAGTCCTACTTTTTATACATTTCTTTTTTTTTAAAAGTTAAACTCTAGTTTAAACATTTTGTTTGTTTTATTTTCAACTGTTTGTTTGTTTGTTTGTTTGTTTTATTTTGGGCTGGATGTGTGTGTGTGTATGTCTGCACTCAAATATGTTGAATTTCAGTATAATGTGACTGATGTTGTAGAGCAGTGCCACAATAACAGTGCTTTCATCCTGTGTGCTGCTTAAGTCTGAAGTAAGTGTTGTGTCTCTGTGTTAGGTGCCTTGCTTTCCAACTCCAGCAATGTGCATTTCTATTCTCAAAAATGTGGAGTTTAAATCACTGTGACAGTCTGTTCAGAAGTGTCTTCTGTACTCATGGATCTTTTTAATTGCCTTATCTTCTGTTGTGTGAAATGATAACATCACCTATTCTTGATTACTCAATTCGTATAAATATGAGGATGATGAATTGGTACCTCATTGTTTGTTTTGGGTTCTGACCTTTCTTTCACCAGTGCTTTCCAGTCTATCCTTATGTCATTTATATCCTGCAACTGTACTACCTCTTCTAAATGTCTTCTTTCTACTAAGCTCTCAATGTGTCTGTGAGGATGCCCTTTCAAACAAACATGCCTTTCACCAGGTTAGTTAGCCTTGCAGAATTAGCCTGTGTACATTTGACATAACCCTAGAGAACTATATTGCCATTCTCTGCTTAAATAAGACTTGACTTCCTCAGACCATGCATTTACTGGTTAAAATATGTGCATTTTGACCATTTATGCCTCGTGTTGTAATCAAGGATAAAAAAATTCTCTCTTCACTCCTCAATGAATTGTATAAACACCAACATATAAAAGCAAATCAAACTCCCTGAGAATGCTAAACTGAGACTCTCCAAGGATGTCGTATAATAAAAGATCTGGGAGCCTGGAAAATCACTGCATATACTTTTAATCATAGTGTGTTGGTTTAGTGATATTTTAAATAACTGTTGTCTTAATGCTGTGTTTTCTCAGCATGAGGCCAAATTTCAGGTCTTCATTAATGTTATATAGCAGAATCATAGAATCATAGAATGGTAAGGTTGGAAGGGACCTCAAGGATCATCTAGTTCCAACCCCCTG
>VWZE01024125.1:456721-511173 GCA_013396675.1 Eubucco bourcierii | reverse complement strand
CTCTCCAGCCTGTCCAGGTCCCTCTGGATGGCATCCCTGCCCTCTAGCAAGTCGACTGTGCCACACAGCTTGGTGTCATCTGCAAACTTGCTGAGGGTGCACTCCATTCCTCTGTCCATGTCACTGACAAAGATGTTAAACAGCACTGGTCCCAGCACTGACCCCTGAGGGACACCACTTGTCACTGGTCTCCAGGTGGACATTGTGCCGTTGATCACCACTCTCTGGGTTCGACCATCCAGCCAATTCCTTATCCAGCGAGTGGTCCATCCATCAAGTCCATGTTTTTCCAGTTTGGTGACCAGGATGTCATGTGGGACAGAGTCAAATGCCTTAAAAACCTGAGGAGTTCAGATGTGCTTAAGACTACAGTATTGATGAAGTTGTGAATATATCAATGTCCATCTTTATTAGCAATTGAATTCATGTGTTTTCACACTCCTCTTTGGCAGAAAATGAGCTGATCTTTGCTGAAGACTGAAGAGTGAACATCCGTCCTATCACAGCTTATTATGCAGCTTTCACAGTGCAGAAGTTTGGAAAGAAAATCTTGTAATAGTTTAATTTTCCTCTCTGTGGGTTGCATTGTCTAAAACACTTCTTCTGTTCTTTGTTACTTTTCTATTCATACTACTTACTGTAAGCTACTCATACTGCTTACAGGGAAAAAAATCTTAAACATAACATATTCATTTTACTATTTTCAAAAAAATGTTAGGTTGTTTCTATTTCTTGCTCTAAAGGCAAACTCTTTCATGGTTCAAGTTCCTGGGTTCTTTCATTCACCTATGATCAGAAGATTAAAAAGAATAAAAGAGCCTTGTGCTAGACTTCACACTGTAGGAGAAGGGCTTGTTAAGCAGCTATTGATTTATTTTTCATTTATTTATTTATTTAAAAAGTATTTCCACCTCATCTTGTTTTCTGTATTTCAGTGCAAAATAGTGGTACCATTGGAAAGACTGCTAAGGTTTCTAGTTTTTAAGTGTTTCCCTGGCTACAACTTAGTGAAAAACTGTGGAAGTGAAAGGGCAGTTTACATTAAGTGTGGTGAAAGAACTCTCTGGGAAAGCAAAATATCCAATAATTTTAAGAGACATGATATTGGAATTATCGATATGGTATTTTAAAATGTAGTTCTCATTGTCCCTTCACTTAAGTCATTTCCCTTCACTAAACCATAATTCTGATTTGGTTCCTTTAAAAATATTAATTAAGATAAATACTGGACTGCAAGTCCACAAAAATTTAAACTACTTATCTTAATATTCTTTCATCTCTTAAGATAATGGGTGAGGCTTCTGAACCAAGTGCCATAGAATGCAAGACTTAGGAACATTTCCACTCCTCATTCTTTGTTGTCTTTTTTTAAATGGAGATGGTATAGCAGAGGATGACAATTAGCAGGTTTTGTTTGCCTTCCTATCGGTGACCCATAACAACTTCTTAAAAGCTGATCATTTTACATAAATCAACACTGCATATCTTATTGTTAGAAGCTGCAAAGACGTAGATTCTCTAAGATGATTCTCCTTGGAGAAAAGACAGGAGTACAAGTCTTCCTGAGATTCATATGGACAGGCCAGAATAATGTTACCTAGTTTACATATTTATAAACACTTCCATTGCATAGAAACTCCTCTTGTTGCAGGAAATGTTTTCCACGCTCCTAACGTTCAGCAGCACAGTACTCATGCTCATTTTCACAAGTCCCGAAATTTCTCTCCCTCTAAGCAATTCCAACCCTCTTTACATTTCCACAATGAAAGGTATGGAGCATTTTTTTCTTTATGACCTACTGTGATCTCGGACCTGCTAAATGTGTCATGGCTTCATTTAATGTCCAGGTGCTGATCCTTTCTGACCTTGGCAGCACCTCTGTTGTAGATGGGCCATTATCCACATCCATTGACTGGCCTTCTACATCCAGAGCTTCACACCTGTTGCACAGAGACACCTGGGAATGTGAGATGGGCAACGAGGGCATTCACCTGCCTCCCAGATTGTGGACTGGCCTCTGCTGATTCTTTAAGCTACTGCCTAGTGGGCATGTGATACATGGTCCTTTTGATACTGTTTTTTGGGGTTTTTTTGGCTACCTGTTTGTGTTTCTGTCTCAGAGAGGGCAGAGTGTGGTCCCATGAAATGATGCTGTCTCTTTCTCAGACTTCCTGATCCCCCTTAACCTTTCTACTGTCTTTTATAGCTCTGGCTGAGCAGATCGTCCATCTGGTTACACCTCACATAACTGTTCTTAGTACTGCCACCCATTACCAGTAAAAAGCTCTGGCACTGACTGCAGCCTGAGGCCTGTATGGATGCATGTTTTCATGGGAGCTCTTTCTGGGTTGCTGCATGCCTGGTGAATGGAGGGAACACAGATGTATGGTGCAGAGGGCAACATATAGCAATAAAAATAAGTGTATGCATCTACATTTCAGTGCATTATAAAACAGCAGAGAAAGTCAAGCCTACCTATTTATCTTCTTCTGCAGGATATTACTTCAGTAATCTAAATGAAAATGCTGTCAAACTTCATAACAGGGAAATAATGTAAGGTAATGAAAGCACAATATTCATCTGAGGTCACTGTTCCATGGAATAACTAGCATCTCTCTGGTGTCATCTTGCTGGATCTGTCTGGCAAATTATAACAAGAAAGGTACAGCACTAGCTGTTTAAATTCACTTCGGAGAAGCTAAATACAGGGAGGGTTCTCAGAGTTCCCCAACATTGCCATGCACAAACACATTCACTGCACTGTTAATCCCCCTAATTTAATGTAAAGCATGAGGGTCTCCACGAGATTTATGCAGAACAACATCTGAAATCTATGATTAGCGTTGGCAGTGGAAAGAACAGTTTCAGTCTATTGGCTAAGGTTAATCTAGTCAAGGTACTGAGGAAATATTTATCCTTGCTGTGATACAGCTTAAAATACTATCTATGTGTAGGATTGCCTTTAAGATAAAGTGCAGGAGGCTGAACAGAAACAGGAATTGGCTGCCGACATTATCTTCGACTTGTAACTTATGGGTTTAATTTTGCTGCTTCTTTCTTCCATTATTATTAATTTATGTAGCAGTAATAGTAACAGCAATAACAACTTCACCTCCAGGTGCTCCAAAGACAGAACTGATTCTGTAAACTAAAGATGAAGATCGATTCTCCATCACTGAAATGCAGCTATATGAGATGTAACATCACATATGTATGCAAAAAAAGGTCTCAGTAGGGTGAAGAAACTGCACTTGGTTCGCTGCTGGGAAGAAGGGCAGCCTGCCCAGATACAGATTTGATCAAACACTTGGACTACATCCGTATGAGTAAATAGAAGAAGACAGGGACCATTTTCTAGTCACGAGGTCAAATTATGTAGCTCATTTATTATCCCTTTGATAAATTTTCTTCAAAAGAAATCACTGTACTCAAGATGCCTATTGGGAGTGGTCTCCAGTGAACACAATACCTCAGCCGTTGCCAAGGTATAGTTTGTTAGACTCTGGAAACAGATTGACAGTAATTCAAACTGAAGATCAGACTGTCCATTTCATTACAGTAAGCTGGCAGCTGGAGATGTGTTGGTGAGCAAAGCAAGAAAATAAATTTGAATTTTAGAAAGGTAAATTTAGAAAAAGAGAAAAATAGCTTTTTTTTAAGGCATAAAAAATTCAGAAGTTCTGCAGTACATTGTTCCATTTTCTTTGGCCTAAACAGAAATGTGATTTGTCCTGAGGAGACCCAGGAATTTTCATGTTTTTAATGTCAACACCATTAAACTGATGTTTTCTGGATTGATATAGACCTGTTTATAACATTGAGTGTCTTAATGGATATTCCTGAATTTTTGAAGAAAGGAAAATATTCTGACAGTGTAAAAATTATGGATTTTATTGGAGAATTTGTGCATATTTCTACTAACTGTTAGCAGAAGGCAAATAAACAAGCCCCTGTGTATAAATATGGTTTATGCTGGGCAGTCATCTGTCTGAGACTAATGATGTTGTTAACAGTATTTGTTCCTGTGTTTGGAAAGTAACTAAGCAGAGAGAAGGATATACATTTGGTGTAATAGGGCAGATTAGAGGCAACCACCTTGCCCACTTGAGCAGATTATTCAAGGAAGCGATGAAGTAGTATAGTATGGAGACTACCACATTGTTGAATTCTTTCTTGCCCTGGACTGTGTGCCCTACAGTGTGCAGAAATTGCCAGCGGCTCAGAGGGGACGGACTAATGCTCAGGATCCCAGGCAGATGCTGCATTGCTGAAGCACAGCAGTCAGCCCCTCAACAAGTGACAAATGTAATGCAGCTCTTCCCAGTATGACCCTATGCTGCAGCCATTCATTTTAATTCTTATTATACAGAGCAGTTAAATTACTGTTTTGATTATTTTTTTTCCCTTTTCTTTGGGGGGGTGTGTGTGAGAATGGGAAGGGAAGCTGTCACTTCCTAAGATAATATCTTGTGGGAATAACACAAGTTCCTCTTGTGTTATTCCCCCCACACCCCCACGCCACTGCTTCTTTCTAATAACAGCTTGAAAGGGAATATTATTTTTGAGGTTTTTGTCAAGGATGGGTATTGAAAAGGGAAAATATAAATGCTATGAGGAAAGAAGAGAAGAAATGTAAGTGTAATGGAGGGTTCTTTTTCTGACAGTATGATAGGCTGGAGTCACGGTGTTCAACCCAGAAGAAAAAGTGTGAACCTGGAAACAGGCAGCTAGCTAAGAAGGTGGTAAACCAGAAATGACTGATTATCTTTTGTTATGAAGACCATGGTGCATTAACAGGAAAAACAGATGTGAAGAAGGAGATGTTCAGAGGCAAGTGATGTGCTAAGAAGATATATCCTGCCCTCCAGTCCCTAGACCAAACTAGCAGTCGTTTCAACTTTGGCTCAGGCTGGAATCTACTTAGATCAGTGGAAAAGACTCCCATTGACTCTCAAAAGCAGGCAGGTTTCTTGTACTTGAAATATTTATTTTTCTTTTTTTAAAAAAAAGAAAGTAGTTGAAAGAAAACTGAAACAAAATTAGAATTACCCCTTGAGAATGAGAAAATGCAATGAGTAAATTTACTGTCCATGTACCAAATGTGGCTACATGGTAGTGAAAACAGAGATCTAACCTGTAGTTCTTTAACTGTAGCCAAGCAATTGTCATTGTCATCTTTTCCTTCTCCCAGTGGTCTGATCCCCTTTAATAGCAAAAGGATTTTTTAAGGCCACATGCTGAAAGAAGGCAGCTCCCGGGGCCAGGTCCCCATAAACCCCCGTGCTGGAGAGCTGCTCTTAACACACCCTCCAAATGAAGTGGAGCTTTTAGCAGCTCCCAGTCTCGACATGGGGCAATTGAGATGACAGAAAGCCATTTCACTGCAGTTGTTCGTGACAGGATATTAACAGTTCTGGTTTAATGTGTTGGGCAGGGCTTTTTCCATTGCATAAGCAAAGCAATGTTTTTCACTGTTGACATGTACAGTATATAGGGAAGGTGAAATCTAAAATGAACATCTAGACTTCTAAGTTGTGGGGTCATGTTGTCCCGTCCCCCCCTTTTTAAATTTTTTTTCATCTGTGTATAATCTGTCTGCATTTGCATTTCATGGCAGGGCTGAGTTGAAGGGGAGAGATTCTAGAACCGCCTGAACTGACAACTGACAGTTGTTTTCGTTCCACAGCAAAAACTATAAATAGTTTTTTTTTTTAATTGTTATAAAATGTCACTGCAGACCTGTCCTGGCCCAAGGTGTTGCTAGCAGGCACTGATGCAATATAATTGTTGTGTGAAAAATACCCCGTAGCATTCTATTCAAATCAGAGGCTACTGAGTTTCCATATGGTGTGCTTGTGGCTGTATTGTGTCCTCATAGTGGTAGCATTCAATCTCTTTCTACATGTACATGCAGAGAGAAAGGGCCCTTGCTGTTATTTGGTTGCTGTCACCTGTTTCCCCAAAACGTGTATTTAATACTTGCACTCAGTAGTCCCACTGAATTGCATCCCAGGTAACACAAATTTGAGTAGAGCTAAAATCCTGTTGCCTTTGGAGAATATAAAAACTATCCTTGAGTCAGAGTTTATCTCAACCCACAAAATGAGAAAAACTGGACAACACATTCTCCTTTGTGCTTCAGATTTTTGTGTTGTTTCTTAGAAAAAAAAAAAACACAAAAAAACCCAAAAAAACAAAAACCAACCTGTTTTCTTTAACATGCATGTATATTCAAATATTTGATGAGGTCCTGGGAGGCATATACCAGGAAACATCTGTCTGTATCACAGTGCTAACTCTTAGCTCCCGATCTTTCTCATCCTAGTAAGAAAGTTTAAAAGGGAGAATGACACTGCTTTTTTCTCTAAGTATTTCCATTTTGAGATTTATGACAGACTTAGCTGCTTTTTGTCTCACTTTGATTCCTTCACTAAGCTGCTGGATAGCTTGAATTAAATGTGTTCCTGTCCTTATTTCTTTAGACACTGGAGGCAGCATACTGTGATGTCATGGATGAGATTTGAAGGTGGAGTGCTATTTTCCGTGCTTATATTTCTTTCAGTGAAGGCTGAAATGTTGTAAATTGCTAACATCTGTGTTATGTGCCCTTTGCACATTCATAATCTGATTTTTATTTTATTTATTCTTTACCTCAGCTCAGTTCATCGGAGTGACTTTGGCAGAAATGAGAGTATTCAATATATCTTAAAATATCTCCCCTAGAAGGTAGTTACCATCAGGTCTGCCTACTCACTATTCCGGGATGATTGTGCCCATGCTGCTGCTTGCATACTCATTTTGAACCCATCCCATTACCTGCCTAACAAAGTGAGAGAGCAAAATACATTCAGCAGTGTCATTATGGGAAGCACCTTCTGCTACTCTGTAAATAAGTTGCCATTTGCTGTGCAGAGTGTGCACGCAGGAGAGACTGAGATGAAGTCCTGCATCTGATCCTGTCTTTTGAATTGATTAGGCTTTCATGAGCAGACACTGTTCTTACCCACCGTTTCAATTGTCTGTCTAAAGGGTTAGACCAGTCTAAAAGTCTGGCCAAAGGCCAATCTAAAATTTAGCACATCAGATTTCACTGGTGGTGTGGCACAGATCAGAATTAATACATGAGGTAGGGAAACCAACGTGTGCCTACAGGGTTGTTAAACTGACATGTTTTACCACAGTTGTGTGACATTTTCTTGAACTGCCCTTGAACAGGTTGATTTGAAGTTTTCTTTTGCATCTAAACTGTAACTTTGTTTTGTTCAGCTTTGGTATAATCTATGAACCAAGTAGGCTGAGCACTGGGAAAAGTGTTGCATATGCTTGTCTTGTTCTTACTCTTTCCTGTGTGCCAAAAGCTGCTGCCAAGGAGGCAGCACTGGGCTGATTTCACCGTGCTCCAAATCTCTGCATCTGTTCTTACCTCACCTCTTTATGCTGGTGGGACCTACTTTTGCTGGCTCATTAAAAAAAAAAAAAAAAAAAAAAAAAAAAAAAAAAAAGCCTCATAAAATATTACTATGGTGCCATGGTCTGTGTCACAGCAGGGCACCATGCAGACAGGCCTCATGAAAGAGGCTTGGTCCAAAAAGCAGCCCTGCCCATGGCAAGCTGTTAACCTGCAGACCTCAGCACTAGGGAAAATCTTTTGCCTTCAAGAAGCTGATGGCAATATTTGATGCTCAAGGAAGTTTTGGATTTACAAGCCCACAGAACGCCAGAAGCAGAATTTCCTAGGTAAATCATCAGTCCAATGTGTTTACAGGACTTGTGAGAACCGATAGATTTCAGTGTTATGTCTAGTCCCACAGCAACTGTGCTGCATGGGAGATGGCTGTTGGGTGCTTTGTTTTCCTTGCAAGTTTGTCTTTTTCTTCCCATGAATTAATCCCTACCAACAACAAGCTCTAATAGAGGCTGTTTCTCAAGAGGAAGTATTTCTGCTATTCCTACTGATATGTTTACTGTTAATCAATATTTGAACCTCCAGGGCTATGAAATCTGGTCCTGCATCCTTGTTTCATCTTCTTTAATGGATGGATTATTTCTGTGTCAGCTGTGGATCTTAAGTTTTCAAGTGACCATCTGTGGCAATTGGTGTTATTCAATCAATGGTCTACAGCCCACAGGTGGTCCATAAAACATCAGAAGGTGATCTGTATAGCAGTGGGAGCTGGAAGTGAAAATCAAAGCAATCCTAAAGGCATACACAGTGACGCCCTGCAGTTAGCAGTGATGTGCCAACTGCATGCAGAACCATCTGTTAAGCATAGATCGATGGGTACAGCATTGCCCGTGGATTTTTCCCCCAAAAAATGTCATTGACTATTTGGTTATTAGGGAAGCTTGAGAAACACTACTATAAGGGATATATTGGGCTTTGGAAGGGTTTATTTTTATTGACTTGGCGGTTTCAACATGAGAATGATGTTTTTACATACTTGCATATCAAATTTGTAGACAACTGATTTGGAGGCTCAATATGGATAATTCTGGTGCTTCCTTGAAGTGTTGTGAAGGAAACTATCTAGCATCTGGGTGGGCATCTGGGTCTGCTTGTGGGCAGTGAGGTACAGCTGTCTCTGTTTTACCTGGCAAAACCACAAAGCTCCTTCAACTACACAGGCAGTCCCTGAAGTGTACTGTACACACCACCTGCCTGGAGGCAGAGGCTGCCTTTGGGTCTGCCAGAGGCAGGAATTCTCTCATACATTGTACTTGGTTGTGTGGCATGCACGAGCTTCACAAAACAAGTTTGTATGGATTTGCCCTACAAGAGAGGTGTCAAGGGTGCCCTTAGTAATAGCTACATGTGGTTGTGACCTCCTCTATGGTTTTCCAGTGGCCACAAAGGGCCCACAGGTTACAGTGTGCTGCTGTGTGACAGTGCAGGCTGCATTCCCACCTGCTTTCCAAGCAGGCATGTGTGGGCCGTTTAGCACACAGTCATATTCACAAATCACCTTGTTCCTATTATTTTGTAATTATAAGGAAATATTTTTAGAGACATTGTGCTTTTCAACTTGGGTTGTTTTTTTTCTCCTAGAATATTTTCTATTTATGCAAAACAAAAAGTTATTTTCTCATGGGTCTGTCATGTAATTTTCAGTATCGACAGTCTCCTGTATGAGAAGATTATGAAGAAAAAAAAAAAAGCCAAGACCAGACCCCTGTTTCACAGTACTGGTTATATTAAGGTGTACTTTTTCTTTTGCCTCTTAATTTTCACCTTTTGCTTGCACTCTAGTCACTGAATTTTAAGCTTTTCCTAACATGATTCCACAAGGATGAAATTTCTAAACAAACAAACAAAAGTGACACTCCCTTTTATCCGTGTGTATCTATCAGTATCTTAATAAAAATGTGAACGCTGCCACAGCTCTAACTGTGAGTTTTAGTCTCTCCTGACAATTTCATTACTGAGAACAACAGGATTTTTCACATGAAATGTAAATAAAAAGCCTCTGAAATACTCTTTGCTGGAATTTGGTTTTGTCTTCTATTGGTAAAGGAGTACAAGTAAGCTCAGGACATCTTGAAGTACTACTTGTGGCACTCCTCAAAGAATATCTGTCAGGCAAGATTGCTGAACTGCTCTGTGTGGTTAGCTGAATTGATGTCAACAAGAACCCCCATCCAAAAATAATAGTTTTTAGAAATCTGTGTTTCCAAGGGATTACTTAACAGTTACATATTGCTTGTAGGAAACAAGGTCATGCGCATTAGAAGTCCAGGGGAAGGGATGTAGGCTAAGGAAAGCTTTGGGGACAGTTGGGATAGCTGAATTCTATGTTCTTTTCAGCCTGATATGCTCTTAATAAAACTAATTTTACAGATCATGTTTCGAAGGGTGTTTCATCACTGAGGTAGCTGGAATTGAGGGACATGATTTCATCAGGTGCAAACAATGCTGGCACTGAAATGGAGTTGCAAAACATTAGGAATTGGGATATATGGTGTCTTTTTTTTACATCCATGACTGGGGGTGTGTGTGGAAATAAAGCTTATTGTATGTATGTAAAATAATTTTCCTAGGTTAGAGTTTTTAAGGTGGAATGAAATAAGCATGTTGTATTTTCAAAGTATTGTGTCATAGAAGTGTTCAAGGGTGGTTTTTATTGAATATAGCTCTTAATAAAACAATAGCACATTTGGTTTAGTAACACAAGGACACCATGAGTTTGAAGTTTTACACCACTTTTAACTACATTTGGGAAAAGTTGAAGTACTTGCACTTGAGTAAAAAATTAAACAGCTGCTAAGTAGTTTGGTTTTTGTTTTGGTTTGTTTTTTTTCTCCAGACTACTTTACTGGGGTTATTCCAGTTTGTGCTTCCATTTGTATTGCATAGGTGAATGGTGCCAAGTTTGAACTGCAGAAGCATTTAAACCTGGTACAACTTTTTGTCATGAAATTTTATAATTGTAAAACAGATGACCTCTTTTACAAACACAGCCTTCCTGTGAGGCTGTGGAAGTCTAGCCTGATACTACAGAGTAAGAGGGTAAAGATGAATTGAAAATGCTTCAGACAGGATCAAAGCTCAAATGTGGCATCTTTGAAATTCAGCAGTCATTCTTCATCCATGAGAGGATTTCTTCCTGTTAAGTGATAATTCTGAGTAGGGCTATTAATTTTGTCTTCAAGTTGCAAGGAATTAATCAAATAGGCAAGAAAAATAGTTAGATTATTATTGTTTGCAAGCTTTAGCCCTCTTGGGTGCTAGTACAATCAAAACGCTGTCTCTCCTGTGTATTGACTCAGGCTTTCATCTCTTCTCATGTCTTGTCTGAGATTTCTGTGATGTATTCAGCTTCCTGGTCATCTTTCCAGGCTCTAGCCAACCTCAGTGCCTTGTGAACATCTTTTTCTGCTATGGTGAATGCACCAGAAGCTACACTGGGACCACATCCTTCACTTGCGCTGAAGGGACTGTGGTTATGTTAGAGGCTGAGGGAATAATGCTGAATTTGGAGAAATCATGCAACATCTTCTGCATCTTGCTTCTGTAACTCCCTGCAGACACTCCACTGAGGTCCTCTATGAGAGACACAGCAATCAGAAGAAAACAATAATTTTAAATGATTTTGAGTAATTTATGAGTCTGAGAATCAGGGGGAAGGTTTGCAGTTCACAGCCTTAATTCAGAATGCTGCATTCACCTCAGTGCAAAATGTCTCACCAAAGCTTTCTGCCTTTCCAGGTTTTCACAGGCAACAGCAATGCTGACAGTGTGGTACACCACAAATTTCTACACTCCATGAAAGCTCGCTTCTTGCGCTTTGTCCCTCTGAAGTGGAATGTTGGTGGCCAGATAGGACTGAGAGTTGAGGTCTTCGGCTGCTCCTATAGTAAGTGTCTATATCTTATGTTTTCTGAAAGAGCTTTTTGTACAGTGGGAGGGGACCAGCACAAGTTTTATGAGTAAAAATGTAATGTGGAATACATAACCATCTGTGCTGGTTTGAGGCTAATTAGAATATTTTAATAGAGATAATTACACTCTAGGCTGTGAAAGGAAAACATCATGATGTCTACTTCACTCATAGGCTTGCTGAAAAGTTGTTTGGGAACAATAACCAAAACATTAGAAAAGTCAGTCTCTGACTCTTGCTGAATCTAGCAGCTTCTGGCTCTGACTCCTCTGCCGATTAATCTTCACTAACCACTTTCCTTCTAATGCCCCTGGCCGATCCTCCTAATTTACCTTGCACGTAAGGCAAACCTTGGGGTAAGGTACAGGGGTGGGGAGAAGGTGGAAGGGTGGTTGGGAGCCCCTCTTGGGGTCTCTGATTTCTGGGAGGGGAGTTGTGTTTCTGTATTACCATTAACTTGTACATTTCTGTAAATATTCCTGTATATGGTGTATATATTCGCTTGTACTTTGTGTTGAGCTGTAAATAGAGCTTCATCTTTTAACTTCCAACGGACTGAGTTCTAGTCTGGGTCGTTTTACAAAGTGTGGGTGGACGGGGAACTCCCAAACCATCACACCATCACACTGTTTTCTTAAGTTGTTCTAGTCTTTCTGGTTGGGGATGTGCTGGTGTGTCTAGCTCAGCTGAGGAAGCGTTCTGAGAACTGAGCCTACCACAAAGTTATCTACTGCTTTGTGTAAGTGCAATGCAGTGAATTGCAGCAAAAATTTCTGACCCTGCTGGAGGGCACAAAGATTCTTGGGATTGTCTGTACAGGAATGACACTACTTTTTGCTTACATAGTTAATTTCTGTTTTTAAAGCAAGTTAACTAGTTGTTGAGGGAAGTTCTGCAGATTGAGCAGCTAGTACTAGTACTGCTATTTGAGGTGGATGACTTAAAAGTACTTGAGAGAACTGCTGATTTAACTGCTTTTGCATGAGTATTTTCTTTGGCAGTCTTCATAACACATGGTGATGATTCTCTAAGACACGGTCTGCATCACTTTGTCACACAGGCTTTGGAGCAACCAATAAATACTGTTGCCATAGGGTGTTTTGGATAGCAGACATGTTGATGTCCTGCCTATCACCATGGAAGAGTACAAACATGAAGAAAAAGGAGCAGTATTGCTCTCTTGCACCAAACAAGTCTACAAATGAGGAAACACAATTCCAGTATTTGTTTCTCAGTTGACTGTGAATTTATTTCTGAAATAGTTAAATGTGACTTGAGATACTGCTGTAGATGGATGAGGTTTTGCTGGGGAGAGTTCAGGTGATTAACAGCATTTTAACAGTTAGTTCAAGGTGATGTGGCACAAGTCACCATTAAGTGACACTGCTGTTCTTGTACATTGCCCCAATTACTTAGTTCCTCATCTACTGCCACGTGCAGAAAAGGGGTTGTAAAATAATAAGTGTAAAACCTCCTAATTAGGAGACATTATCTGAGCAGAATCAAAGAGCAAAGTGCCTTAAACTTTTTGATTGACATGATACCATTGAACAGAGCTCCAGGATTCTTAGTGGCCTCATGACTGCTCCTGGGCCTTAGGACTGATTCACGTGGTTTCACAAGGAGATGCTTTTTGCAGTCTCTACAGATGTATGTATAGATCCAAAATATCCATTCAGCTTTTTAAAAATGCTGTTTCTCCACCTACACTGATACTCCAGCACTGTGGACTATAACTCATTTAAGTGCAGATCTGTAGCAGCCTAGTATGAATGGATAGTCAGTAGGGCAAGAGACCTTTTCTAGCCTTAACAGTGGACATAAAACCTATAAATCAAAGCCAGCTGCCTTTGATAATGTTATTCCAAAGCAACTATCTCATTTATTTTCAAAGAGGTTTCTTCTGTTAGCGATGAACAAACCTCTGCAGTGAAGAGTATAATCCAAACAGATGTGAAACAAATAGAACTTGAAATGAAAGTTGAAATTTTTGTAGCTCAGTGTATTTGGATCTAGTCCCTGCGAAATACTGTGCAAGCTCTACTTTCATGTCAGGTTGTGGTTGTATCTTCTATCGTGTGAAGACTTCAAAGGCACTTGCAGGCTCTTTACTTCTGCTTATATCATCTAAGTCTTCATCTTTGTCCTGTAGCCTGCAGTTACAGGGAACAAAAACGGCTGTGCACAATTAAGGTAGGAGATTGAAGGGAAGAAATAAAAGGATTCATAAAAGTTTTACAGAATGTTGAAATATTCATTCTGTTTCTATAAAGTGTCCCATTCAAATTTCTCTCTGGCAAATTGCGTATGCCAAGCAATACCTGTCTACAAGTTTTGCTTAGTTTCACAGTCTTGGCTATGCCTGAGCCAGGCACTCCAGCACTGTGCAAAAGATGTTTGATCATTTATAAAAAAAGTGTCATTTTTACTGTTACACTGACAGAATATCTGCAGCAGATCTTGAGCTGGTGTACACCTACATGACTGTATTTTGTAATGTTTGACAGTGTACAGATTCATCCACGTTCAGTTCTGTCACAAGAAATATATTAATAATTTGAAGAGCTTTTAAAAAAAAAAAATAATCACTAGAGACAGGGTGTTGGACAATCCAGGAAGGAAATTAATCTAAAGGAGAACAAATACCCAAAATGTGCAGCATCTCTAAGAGATGAGCCTTCATACAAGTGTCTGTATGTGTATGAAAAAAGGGATGTAAGGCTGGGAGGAGGAATGACATTGTAGCCACCTACTCGTCTATAAGAGCCTAATTCCCAGTTATGACCAATCCTCTTTAAGATGTTGGAATAACTTAAAGACTTTTATAGGTAAACAAACCCAGAATATTTGATGTTAAGTCCTCTGAAGCTGAAGAAAGGATTTTCACTTGCATTTGAGCTTTGGATCTATTTCTGAGGCATGAGATAAAAAGAAAATGTACATGGGGAACACGTATGAACCAAAGGCTGTACAAAGGTGCATGTGTGACTAAGGGGTCGTTTCTACTTCTTAACCTACTCCTATAGGGAGATTGAAATTCACATGTTGCTGGTCTGCTGGCTGTCCTTTTCACTTTCGAGGAAAACATTGCCTCAGAAGCATAACACCTGAATTGAAAACAAAATTGTTTTATAGTGATCTTGGGGCCAAAAATGGCAGTTTCCATTTACAAGCAAGCTGGAGATGCTTTATATGTGAGTGGGAACATTCATTGCTTGGCTTATACAATGTCTGCAGACATTGACAGTGTTGACCACCAGAATTTCATGTGTTGCTGCACATCTGTTAAAACCCTGGGACTACTGCCAAATATACAGCTGAGCACCTTGCTGTAATACACCAGGGTGTGGAAAATAGCCTATGGTTCCTTGGGTGATCTCTGCTCACATCAGCTCCTTTTTTAACTTTGTGTATTTGAGCAGAAGATGACAGCTGTGAGAGGATTCTGTGGCTTTGCTGCTTAAGCATTTTGTGGTGGTGCAGTTAGGTGAATGTGACACCCTTGTGCCAGCACAAGGCTCTGACCTCTCATTTTTGGAGTATACAGTCTTGTGCAGCATATTCTGCTGAAGAGGTCCCAGGAACACAACCTTATGCTGACTTTCGGCAAACGCAGATTTTGATGACTATTTAGTAGGGGACATGTGGAAGTCATCAGGTCTTGTAGGTCACCAAATGCTATGCTAGGACACAGTAGCAAAAAACACTCCTATTATCCTAAATCCTAAACTGTTAACAATCCTATTAGAGATTAGGTCCTGTGTGCAGTGGATGCCAAAGTGACTAACTTAATGTAATTGTACTATGCTGCTGAATGGCGCTCACTCGCACTGTCAAACAAGGGATCTTGCTTGCCTCTTTTTTTTTTTTTTACCCCCCCCACTTTTTCTTGTCACTCTCTAATTGACTGCTAGTAGATGTTTCTTTGAAAAATAAACACGTTTTAACAGCAAAGCTGTTAAAGACATGTGAGTATGCTTGACCCTGTCCTGTACAGTACAAGTTCCTGTACAAGAAAGCACCCCAAGGCAATCAGATCAACTGGAATGCACAGATGACATGTGCTAATTGTTGTTTACTTTCTTACACAGAAAGTATGTATTTAAATGAAAATTAATTACATTTATTTGAAAGTCTTCTCAAGATTCCATCTCACATCTTCAAACTAGGTACTGAAATATGAAAGAGATGATCTTGATCTGAAAACACATGCTGATGTTTCCTGTTCAGAAAAGGATTTATAAGTTAAATGGAAATTTCCATGCAGAGGTATGTGTAAACTCTCACTGTCCCTTTGCAGCAGAGGCACCAGCAGCAGTGTGATTGTAACAGATAACCAGAGCTGCAACAGAAGACATGTTCAGACAAATGACAAACCAATTGCTTTCGATGCTGGGGGCAGCGAAGAGGGAATATCTTTTATACTTGGGAAAAGTCTCGTTAGCTTAGTGCAGGAATAAAAATCTGCTGACACAATTGCTTTTATAGGATAAGATTTATAGCTGCATTGAAGATGCTGGTCGTATTCTGTAACTGGTTAACAGCTCAAAATGCATCAGCACAATCAGGTGTATGTGCGTTTAGCAGGCTGAGAAACCACAGGAGAAACAATGACAGGGTGTGAGACAGAGTATCTTGTTCTTTTGAGATCTGAGTTCTTCATTTGCAGGTCAGAACTGATTTCTCATCTTTTGCTGTCATTGCTTCAGGGAATATGATCTGATACTGTGCTTTTTCATTAAATATTTCTTTTTTCTCCCCACCTTCCTCCATTCTTTTCTTTGTCTTCTTAAGAGATAGAAAAGAACACATTGCAGACAACCACTTAATATCTGATGGTTACTGATGAGTACTCTTCGTAGCCAGTCATGTTGGATAAATACCCAAATGATTGCTTAGCAAAAGGCAGACATGGATTTGTGATAAAGCTGCATAATAGAACAGTCATTTCTGAGGTCCTCATCCACATTCAGCCCTTGTTTTCGCATCTGAGAAGGGTATGGAGAGGGAAGTCAGGCTACTTCAGGCTCACTCAAGCCAATAAAGCATGACTGGCCAGGAGAGACATCTGTTCAGACCAGGAACAGTCCTCTTTCCTCCAGGGAGTTAAAGCTTCTGTTCACTGGTGCAAAATAAAAAGTCCCTGTCTCAAATTCCAACTGTTCCTAAACAATATTTTTGTGTTTTGGAAAACTTGACCAAGTGTTCACTTTTTCCCAAACCACTAGGAGAATCCTTTTGTTAGAATAGATGTGCATCCTCTCCTGGACCTATGTTGGAGCAGGAGATTCAAATGGAATAGTGTAAACAGGTCCTCTGGGGGTCAGAATCCTACTGTATTTCAGAAAAAAAACCCGATGGTGGATTATTTCTACTTTATGGGAACTTCTTTAGTTGTAAGCAGAAGTACATATATATATATATATATATATATTTATATATATATATACACATATATATCTACAGGAGAGGCATTTGTTTGAATTGTGCCCAGAGGAAAGGAACGTGACATAATCATTTGCCCAATCTCACTTTTGATGACTTCTCTATCTTTGCTGGTGAGGACACTGTAGAAAAGTATACCAAGACTGAGTAAATCTGTCTTCAGAGAGCATAAGTAAACCAACAGGCAGTGCCGAATGAAACACCTTTGTTGTCTTCTAGTTTTATTCCTGCGGGTTTTCTAGGGCTTTACAACACTTGTGATCTTGTTCTCTTACTGTGAGTGGATTATGGACATCTATGGACTAAATAAACAGTAAGCAAACAGGCAGATTTTCAGGAGTGATTGTGTTAGGATTCTGCTACGTCTTTCAATTTTTAACAGGAAGCCAACGATTTGTTGTCTTGCAAACTGACACTAATGGCTTTTGGCTGCCAGTGTTAGCATTTATTTGACATATTCCCGTTCATCCAGGGCTGTTTATTGGCCAGTGTGCTCACAAATGATAATTAGTGAACCAGAACTTTTCAGAAACAAGTTTTCCTTTGTGTTATACTCAAATGTCTGTAGATTTCGCTTCAACAAACTCTGTTATGCTCTGGCTTAGAGGAGAGTTGAGAGAAAGCACCACATTATGAATTCAGTCTGTTTGAAGGCTTAAATCCTAAGAAGGATAAAGGACCACCATTATGGAATCATTGAATCGGTGCTCTCTTGCAGTATCTTTGAGAGATAGAAAGACTATCAACTTTAGCTGCAAAATGCACTGGAAATCAAAGACCGTGACTTCTTCGTAAGCTATTTCCTAATTCCTACCTCTCTTAAAATGGACTAATTTTCATGATACATTTGCAATGTAGTTTAAAGAAATTGAAGTATTGAATGTAGCTAGGGGAAATTCATAGAAACGAAACTATAAAGTCAGTGTCAACTGAGAGCAATCAGCAAATCTGAAGGTGTTTCTGAACACCTAATTCAGAAGTAAAAAAAAAAAAGAGTAAAACCAGATGGCATAAATACTTTTGTATTCATGATACTTCCTAAACTAGCAATTGTTCCATTTATGATGCTAAACATCATGCGATAATTCTAATATCCCAGATAAAAAGTTAGTCTTAATTTATCCTGGAGTGATTTCCCCCCCCCCAGGATTCAGTTTCTTTGTAGAGATATTCTTATAAAAAGCAATCAGTTACCTTCTGATTTGGAATGGAATCAGTTTTGGAGTGACATAATTTTTCATCAAATTTAAATTTCAAGCCCCCTGAAGTTTGTGTTTCATCAGACTTCTGTACAAACTGTCAGACTGGCATGCAGAAGTTATCAAAGGTAGTTTTCATGGTAGCAAATCATTACCAGGTAGGTTTTTTTCTCAGATTGCTGTAGTTCTTTATAGCAAACTTCTTTAAATCTTGTTCCACTTTAAAAAGGGGGTGAAAAATGAAGGGGAAAAAAAATAAAAAAAAACAAAACCCATCTAACTTCTACAATTTCTGTTTTCAAAAAGGTACAAATGAAACTACCGTTAGTGCTGAAAAACACAGAACTTTCAAGGGAGCTTAGGTTACTTAAATCACCAACTTCAATCACAATGGAGTTGCTGAGCTGAAGTTTTTGGTTTTTTGGTATATGGACCTTACACTTACTTTGAAAAAGAGAATGGAAAGCTGATAGCTTTGTATTATCATTAGAATGTGGTTTGCAAAAATAGTCTGTGCTTGTCTCAGCGACTGTGAAGGTATTCTTTGTGTCTTTGTGAATGTACTCCACTCTTATTAAACTCTAATTCAAAATCTACACCATCTGATGTTCTTAATCTTTAATATTTTTGCTAAAAAAAAAAAACACCAAAAAACCCACCAATTGACAGATTTATTATTTATAATAGATATTTTATCCATAATTTGTGCTAAAGTGGAACTGAATTTACATGTGTCAGTCACATGTTTGAATGCAGTGTATTAGTTGAAAATATTTAAAGCCACCTGAAATGTTCTGATTATTTTGTTTTAAAAAAGAAAAAGTTTATTGAAAATACATTTTGCTTGAAATGCCACTCTGTAAAACAAAGAGAGTACTGCTACTGCCAAAGGAAATACTAATTACAGTTGAAGTATTAAAAGCTTGTTTCCCATCACAGTGATTGGGTTTTAGAGCCTGGCTGAAGGGGAAAATGTGCTTCTAATAGGATTTTTGAAGGTGTATAATCAGTTTAGATGCCTGGTTCCCATGAAATCTCTTCAAGAGCTTTTTGAATTGACTATTCCTGCCAGCCTAGTCAATTTGCATGCAGAAACACAGTTGATAAATTCCATCACAAACAAGAAACCAGCACACACAGGCAAAGATGATGCATATTTGGATGCAAAGGTAGGTGCAGGCAAGGCCAACACACAGAAATAGCTCAACAGATACTTGTGAAGCTACAAAAAATGGAGAACTGAAGTGTTTAAATTAGCAAATAATGCCCTGGGTGTATACGTGAGACAAACTGAGGAGATCCACTGTGCTCTGGAGATCCGAATAAAATGGAAGGTGCCTTTTCTGGACTAAAAAGTTGAATGAGAAAGCAGAGAGGGGAAAGCAAATGAAGAGTGATTTCATTGCAACATTCACTTTCCCTTAATGGAGGAATGTGTTTGGAAATGGGTCAAATGTGGTTGCCCAGATGTCACGTACGTACTCTGGGTTTATGCTTCTGAGAATACCTGGCCCCAACTGATATTTGAAAAGGTCCTGAAAGCACAGAGTTCCTCTCCTGATGTCCCTCCTGTTCACTTTGTCACCCTATTTCTCTTAGAGTCAGATATTGCAGACTTCGATGGCAGAAGTTCACTCCTCTACCGGTTTAATCAGAAGCTTATGAGCACGTTCAAAGATGTCGTTTCTTTGAAGTTCAAGAGCATGCAGGGGGATGGAGTCTTATTCCATGGAGAAGGACAGCGTGGAGACTACATTACCTTGGAACTACAGAAAGGGAAGCTCTCCTTGCACATCAGCCTGGGTAAGGGTAATCAGGATTATTGGTTCACATATTACTGTAACAAGGAGTGTCTTGCTTTGCTTTTATAAATATTTATATTAGACATCATCTAGATACTGCAGCTGACATCCACAAAGTATGCTGAGTGCCTCCAACAGCGCACAGCTTCAGTACTGGTTAAAGAAGGTGCAAGGGGAAGCAAAAGAGAATAGATATGACTGATTTCATGCAGTACGTGATAGCTTAGCCAAGAAGAGACCTTGGCTCTTCTAAGTAGTGCTGGCTAAGGCTGAGCAGCTCAGTGCCTAGTTTTGAAGCTTTGACCTCTACCTACCAGTGTTTTTGAGTAATGAGTAAAAGAAGAAAAAGTTCTGTTTCTCCATTTCTTCTTCTTCATATTTTTTAATTTAATTTAATTTTTTAATTTTTTTTTTTTTAAGAATAATATTCCTAGGAAGTTTGAGTTGGAGTGAAAAAACCTTGGTTTTGGTTTCTCTCTTACTTTTTCCATTCTGTGATCAGAACAGAGCTAAGAATACATAATTTAAATTAAAACATTCTGGTCATAACTTTGTGCACGCTGGCATTGCTTTGCTTCCAGAGGTGGTTTCAATCAAAAAATGAGTATCTGGCCATCACATCACTGTGTGATTCCGTTGGACCAGAGGAACAGGTGAAAACCTGGCTTTAATTTTTTTCTGTAGAACAATGCTTGCATATTCCTGGTGAATACACTACAGCACTTGGATAGTGGCAGGAGTGACCATACCTCCTCTCCAAGCCTGGTTACAGAATCTTCATTAGCTTCTTTTGTGGCTGACACATGATACTTGCCTCAGCAGTCTCTGTTGACTCAAGTTTCTCATGCTGAAGGGTTTGAGTTGGGCAGAAGTTTTCACACCTGGAGTGCTGTACTTCATTCAGCACAGGAGCTGCACTTACCCTGTTTGGGTGTCGTACTTGGTCTGAAAGTCTCAGTGGCATATCAAGGTGGAAAGCTGAAGCAAACCTCCCTCTGTTAACCACGAGGGAGTGTGCAAGGAGAGGGAATTGAGGAGAGGGAATTAAGGTCCAAATTTTCTCACCACCACTCTCAGTCTTAATAACTTTGATGAATAAAGTGATGTGAGCCATTTGGAGTTCTTGTACACTCTGCCTAGACTGCCAAGACTGATTCTAATAAAAATAAGAGATAGAGCATCTGGTAACATGTAGCATTAGCAGGGGCAGATCTCAAACTAGCGGTTGCAGGATACTGTAAGGAGTTTGTCTAGACCAGATAATGCAGGCAGTGGAGCAGTATGTCATTCCACTGTTTGCAGCCTGGAGAATGAAAGGAAACCATAAACTAATGGAGTAAACTGGAAGTACTAAGACAGAATTGATAATTCTGTCTGCATTTTTCCCCTCTAGTCTATGTTTGTGTTAAATACCAGTAACAATTTTCCACAGCTCTTGAGTATTGTTTTTACGTAATCTCATTAACTGTTTAGTCTCCAACTTGTATTTTACTTCCTCTTTTCCTTTTCCATTTATTCATTTTCCTCTTCCTCTTCCCTTTACTTTTATTTTTTCTTTGGTTTTTTTTTCTATTTGTTTTCCTTTTTATTGTCATTTTCCTTTTTTACTTTTTTTTTTTTCCTTTTCCCATGCAGAAATAGTAATGCAACATTTTCTAATTTGGTATTTTGATTTTACTTGGGTAACTGACTACATCCTGAACCTCTGAATGTGGGATTCTTTGACTGCATTGATTTGTTCACCTCTTACAAATATTTCATACAACTGTAGGAGTATAGTACAGTTTGTTTTGTCTTCCAGGAGATACGGTTGTGAATAGTGTGAGGAATTTGGGGTTTTTTTACCCCTTCAGCAATAGCTCCAAATGTGCTGATTTTAGCCATTTAAATCCTCTGTCTGTATTCATACATCATGGGAAGGGGTTTTGATGTTTGCTCTTGAATCTGTTTGCATCTTACCAGACAGTTCTGGAGCATGTGTTCTTTGTGTTCCACTGGAATACAAAAAAGGGACACATACTCCTTTTAAATTAGAGACTGTGAAGTGTTTAGACCTATAGCCAGCTGGAAAACTGAAGAATGCTTGGAATCACCAGGGCTAGGGCCTAAATGCTTTTATGATTCTTGATCTACCCTTTTGGACATTTAGGCTAGCTTTAAGAATCTGAGCTGAACAAACCACCTTTGTCCATGTTGCTTCACTGACATGTGGCTTGTTTTCTCTGAAACTGAAGTGTGAGGAGTCATCAGTTAATGTGAATAGACAGGAGATTTTGGTGCAGCCTGAAGAGAGTTCTTTAAATACCAGGGCTTTGAATGCGTAGCAGAACCAAGGGCACAGGCAGAGTGGTGAACTCCTGTGCGCTGCAACGTGTGGCTGCATCGCTGGGAAAAATTACTAATTTATTTCAAGGCTTTCAGGGGAAAAAAATGTGTGCATGGTGCATATACACATATATGTGAGGGAGGGACCTAAAGAACCTAAGGCAAGTTTTGACAAGGGACTGTTTCTGATGGATAGATCTTCAGTTTGCATCTAGAAGTATGGGTCTGTGCTCCTCTTGAGTCCCCATGCTTGAGTTAAGGACCTGAAGGTAACTTTGATGTCTTCTACCTGTCTCTGCCCATCCAGGGGATTCCAACTTGCATTTCAGTAATAGCCACACATCTGTCACCCTGGGCAGCCTCCTGGATGACCAGCACTGGCACTCGGTTCTCATAGAGCGCTTCAACAAGCAAGTGAACTTCACAGTGGACAAACACACCCAGCACTTCCGAACGAAGGGTGATTCAGATCACTTGGATATTGATTATGAGGTGGGTGAAGCCCTTTAAGTTAGGAGATGAATTGATATGAAATTCATGTGATGGAGAACAACCACCCTATGAGCTGTTGTGTTTTGTTTTTTTTTTTCTCATCAAAGATCTTTATTTAGTATTGCATTTCCAGAGACCTCCTTTCATAGTTAACAAACATAGATTCTGCGCAACTCTGTATACAACAGTCTCAGAAAATGGACAGTGTCTGGGCAAATACGCACTGGATTGTTCTTACATTCACAAGTACAGCAGACTTTGAACAGCCATAGTATCTGTAGAGAAAGATGCTGTGTCATCATCCCCTGTATGATTTTAATGGGATCATTTTGCACAATCCCTGCATGACATGACCATGGGCATACCAACTCCGAGTTGTGTCTCTATCCAACCGCCACTTCTTCAAATTACAACTCTCCATTTAAAGACTTGTTTCCTATTAGGAATGGAAGAACCTGAGTATGGCTGTCAAGACATCTAGTTCTGACCCTTGTTCTTTCACATCTGGGGTTATGATTTAGGGAGACAGAGCAGCTCAACCAAGGAAGGACTGAGCAGAGGAAACATGTAAACCCTAAAGCTGGTGTACTCCTCTGTGATGAGGCCAAGGTGTGGCAGACTGCAGTTTGTATTACTCCAGCAGTTTAGTGCTCATGGCTTATAGTTGCTAAAAAACACCTTTTAAAAGTGGCTATATCATCCTGTGTACATGCAAAACAGGTCTTTCTCTGTTCCACTCGTCGATGCACACCTGTGTGCAAATTATCCATGTTCATTTTTATTCCCACGCACTTGTCTACCAAGCCGTTCTGGCTCACAAGGCACAGGGTCATGCTTGCACAGTCAGAGCCATCACTCTGGATGCACTGAGCGGGCACAGTTCATTGCTTAAGAGACCACAAGTTTCCCCTCTACACTTTGGATTCATTTTTGTGGAAAGAATCAATTCTTAGAGCACCCAAGGGACAAATTCAGGTGTCTCAGCAGTGGCAGATACTTGGTCTCTGCTTCTCTCATGTTCCAGCTGAAATTCCCTTGCTAGCATTCCACAAAGCAAGGTGGAGAGAGTGGTACCAGTCCCCTGGCACTGCTGTTCCAAATCACAAGCACATTTAGTAGAGACAGCACATTTGAGCAATGATATTCCAAAACTGCTTCAGACTCCACTAGCAAGGACCAAAGGTGTAACTACTTTTAAGATGGGATTGAGAAAAGCCAGACAATTGATTCATCAGTTTTCTTGATTTCAAAGTAATAAAATTCCTTACTTCCTGCTACAAGATTGATGCCAATTAGGGAAAACTCAGGCTTCAATGTACTCTGCAGAACATTTTTCCAGATGTCCCAGACAGGGAGCATGGTGGAGATCTTCAGCTAGCGTAAAACCATCACCACTGTCCTCTGTGACACTCTGTCTGAGCCCCTGGTACTTAGCTTTTCACACAATGTGTTTTCTTTCCACTTGCACTGAGGCAGTCTTTTAGTTAAGTATTACAGTAGTGCAGTCTACTGAAAGTTTCTCTCAGCAAATTGTAGGAATTAAAGGCCTTGTCTTTAAATGATAAGGTGATAAGAGCATTCGTTTGGTAATTAAAATTACTACCAATCATAAAGGAAATGGTTCTCTTAATAATGCAGTGGTATAATTGATATTGCTTATTATTCTCTTTTGAAACCCAGTACTGAGTGTCTAAGAAGACTTAAAGAATAGAACAGGGAAGAAGAAAAGTCTGGTGTTATAAGGAAGAACTAATGATTCTCCCTGGAAAACCAAAAATATTACTACTACATAAACTCTCATGACAGTAACAAATCTGCGAGTAATGTAAAGTAGCAGTCTGTTCACTCTTTATTTCTCTAAAGTGTTCAATTAATACATCTGAGGTGCAAGTTCATTAAGGACTTGTTTTCAAGGTTATCCAGAGAGGTTTTGTTTGCTTATGTATCCCAGAGTGCTAGGTGGAGTGGGCACAACCCTCAAATTTCCCTTTATTTTTGTAATAATGAGCTGAAACAAGCTGTTAAGAGTCATGACAGAGGAATAAGGCTGACCAGGTTCTCTCAGCCATCAGTGTCCACAGTGCTACAGAGCAGTGTGTGCCCTTGCTGCAGTGGATGCAGCAGGATGCAACACAGCTCCTGATGCACTGGAACCACTGTCACATGTGGTGGCTACAGATTCCCACCTGCATTATACCACTCATGACGCTGCTGGCTGTGATGGGGAAAATTAATAAAACCTCGACAGTGCTACTAGTTAGACTTTGTGAAAAAAAGGCCAGTAGAGCTAATTAGAAATTATCTGTGTCAGATGGAAAATTTAAATAGGATCATTAGAAGTCTTTTGTGGGGGTTGGGGTTCAGCTTTTTGTGTGTGTGTGTGTGTGTGTTTGTGGTTTGTTTGTTTGTTTGTTTGTTTTTCCTGTTCGCTTCTTTCTTAGTAATCTAGAGTATTTATGGTCCAAGGATTTTAGAAGATTTCTTTTCTTGGGCTCTTTGTCCTTGAAAGGCTTTCAACCCTCCACTTAAGTGATGAGTTGCAACTTGCACAATGCTAACATCTTCCAGTACATAGACAACAGTACAGAAAAAGCTTTGTTTAAATGTGTTACCTGTTACTTTCTCTGTTATGCTGCTCGGTCCCAAACACTATGTGTCGGTGTTGTAAAGACCAAAACACAGTTAAACTGAGGGAAAATGACTGCAAGGTGCAAATGGGGTAGTTTGTGTGTGTGATACTACCTTCCACTGGCTGAAACCTGGACTGTTCAGACACATGCTTGATGGAAAGGAGTGACTCCAGCTTGCAGACAAACCCAGTGCTCTGTGGGCTGGAGAAGATTATTCCCCCATTGCCTAATGGTTCTTGGTCATTGTGGTCTGCTGATGGGTGGCAGCCACCAGGCCAATGGAGGCTGTACACTGGAGACCATTTGAACATTACTTTTTGTGTGGGTGGGGGACCCACACAAAACTTGACCATTTGAACATTACCATTTGAACATAATGACCATTTGAACATTACCTCCTGGGTGGGGGACCAGTGATATTAGACTAGTGAGGCTGTGTGTTGGGTCACATAAGAGCTGTTTCCCAACTGGTGAGCTGTCTGTGGCAGCAGCAACTCTCCAACATCTGTAATGCCATGCAGCCTTTGATTGCCATGTTGGGTAGCCAGGCTTTGCTTCTGAGATGATGCTGTCAGTGTGACTCAGTTCTTAGGTAATGTTCTGTCTGGCTGCGTGGAGTGGGGCTCTGTCCTCTCGATTTTGGAGTGATGACTAAATAACATTCTTATTTTTTTTTCCCAAAAGCTCAGTTTTGGAGGGATTCCTGTCCCAGGGAAACCAGGAACCTTTCAGAGGAAAAATTTCCACGGGTGCATTGAGAACCTTTATTACAACGGAGTGAATATAATTGACCTAGCAAAAAGGCGGAAACCTCAGATCTATACTGTGGTAAGAGACAATAAAATATCCTTTCCTTCTCTACATCCATGCTGTTGGCGCTGCCAGTGGCACTGAATGAGTGGAGTTCAGATTTAGTTAGCTACAAGTATAATTAACTTGTTAAAATTAGCCAGTGTTGAATTCTGTGGTGAGAGTTATTGAAAGACACGTGGAAAGTAATAAATTTCTCTGACTTTCCAGGTATAGTAGAATTTGTTTTCCAGGATTAAAATGTGTCTTTTTGATGGCATGATAGAAGTCATGCTGATTTTCTGTGGCTAGCTTGGATTTTATTTTCAGAACCATTCTCACCATTCTAGCAAAAAAACGGTATTTTACTATTTGAGTTGGTGTTATACAGAACAAGAAACATTTTTTTATTATTATTCAAAATATTTACTGTTGTGCTGCCCACTATATTCAGTATATTGGCAATTCTGAAAGCCCCATTGACCCGATGTTTGCATCTTGGAATGTATCACAGTATCACAAAGGTTGAAAGAGACCTCAAAGATCATCAAGTCCAACCCATTACCACAGACTTCAAGACTAGACCATGGCACCAAGTGCCACGTCCAAACCCGCCTTGAACACCTCCAGGGGTGATGACTCCACCACCTCCCTGGGCAGCCCATTCCAGTAGCCAATGACTCTCTCAGTGAAGAACTTTCTCCTCACCTCTAGTCTAAACTTCCCCTGGCGTAGCTTGAGACTGTGTCCTCTTGTTCTGGTGCTGGTTGCCTGAGAGAAGAAGGTAACCTGCTTCTTGCTCTCATAGCATCTTCTAGTTTGTAGTAATCACAGAATGGCTTAAAGATCATCTAATAACAACCCCTCTGGAATGGGCAGGGACACCTCCCACTAGACCAGGTTGCTGAAAGCCTCATGCAACCTGGTCTTAAGCTATGTGTATAAACAGATTATGGCTACAACAAAGTAAGACGGAAGACAACAAGAAGTCCTCGTGTTCCTCACCTTCCCTGCCTAGGCTGAAATTGAATGCACAAGGAAATGAAAAATGGAAAGGTGATGGGTAAGAATTCCTGTGTTGTATTGCTGACTGTCAAGAACTGCCTGCAGGATGCTCTCCTAGCTTAGGGCTGAGAGACTTTGTTTTAATAACCTCAAGTTTGATTGTTCTGACTCAGGACTCAGAGGCACAAATCCTATGAACAGTGTTAAATTGCTCTTCTACTCAGCTTACTTTCTAAGGGGATCGCAGAGCCCAGGTTTGTTTCTTAGGTCATTAAATAACTGGTTGCTTTGTAATCCTAAAGGAGAAAAGTATTGTGTGGGTATAGCACGGCCCCAAGCAAGGATACTCACAGTACTTGGTTCAGTCAATGCTAGATCAAAGGTCTAGGAATCCTGCTCATTTCATCAATATAAGGTAGTGTGGATGTGTCCCCATCTTTCAGTTTTCCTCACAGAAGTGATTATTTTAATGCAATAGTTTTCAAGGACTGGCTGCTGTACTGCATTTTGCAAGATTTATGAGCTGCTATGTGCTGTGTCTGTGACACATTTTTATCCAAAGTGCATGGAAAGGTTGCCACACTTGCAATGCCTCCTAATCTTAGACTAACACCCTTCTATAGGAAAGAGCCCTGGTAAGTCTGTTGTTTTCCAACATCCTTTCCATTACAGCCATTTACTTCTTCTAGAAACTATCAAGTGTTTCCATCTTTCACTGGATGATGTTCCTCCTCCATTTTCCTGCTTTTCCCAACTCCTTAGCAATTTACTTACTCAAATTAAAATAACTTGTTCTTGCTAAATGTAGTCTTTTGCCTGCCAGACTTCCTCTGCACTACATGCTTTTACTCAAAGTTCATTGAGGTTTTTAAGCAACAATTCATATCCCTGGGGTGCTGCAAGCATCTCTGCTTTGCGTCTTGGTAGTCACTAAGTTTGTCTGGAGTGGAAATGCACTGAAAGGAACAGCAAAGAGGAATAATTAAACATAGCAGGGACTTGAACCACTTCTTCCAACAACATATTGTCTATTTGTGTTCCATCACCACCAGCTGGAGATCACCAGAGATGGTTCTGCATTTTTAATCCCCAAAATACCTTGGTCTCTAACAAAAGGTATTTGAGGACAGACTTGGCTGGTTTGAGATTAGAAAGCCCAGTGTTCAGAGACACTGTTTTTTGCCTTTAGAAGTGAGGCTGATTTCAATACTTAATCTCTGCTTCATTCTCTCTGACTCTGTGAATGCTGACACAGTCAATAGGCCAAACTTCTGGGTTTTCATACCCATAAACATTGTAGTTTTTTACTGTTGAAATGTTCACATGAGGAGGAGAATGATACATCAGTTTTGGAGAGATAGATTTCCTCTTGTGAGGCAATTCCTCATCCATATAAAAAATAGTTCCTAGTCAGGTGTATTTAAAGTCAGAGGAAGAAACTACAGATTATCAGTAACTGAGTGCTATACCATGTGTTGTACTCTTGGGTGGTGGCTATGATTATCATTCCCCCTATTCTTTTCTGTAACTCATTTGCAGTTGTCAGACTTGCAATAAATCCCCTTGAGAAAACATCTCAAGATAACAAGGCAGCCTGTCTCTTTGAACTGGAACTTGCCTTCAGAATTCCATTTTTATATTGCCTGATACTTAACCTCTGTAGGTACTAGCCCTATCTATTTGGACAGGCTTATTTATCTTCTCTCTGGGATTTCTTCTGTCCCTGATGATATGATGTGGGATTTTTTTCTGTTGTAGTGTTATGGATTTTTTTTTTCCCCTCTTCTAGGTCATTGAGAGTGCAGAAATTATAGGGAATCTTTTATTTTTTTTCTCTGCAGCAATTATTGGTTTTAATTGCAAGACATCATGAAAAGTCAAATTTCTGTAATTACTGCTGTCATGGTTGTAGAGCTGAACCCTTGTGAAACCTCAGAAAATGCTAATAAGCTAAAGATCTGCCTTATTTACTGGCTGTCATCTTATCACAATATAAATGCAGACTACCCATTGTGAGAAATTACAGATCAGTTACTCATGCTTCTTGGGCAAGTAGTTAGGTGTAGGAAAATACACTAGCAGGGCCTCATCTACAAGAAGTGGAAGGGGAATTGTCTTTTGCAGGAGGACATTTCACCTGTTGTTATCTGGGATGAAGTTGAAGGACTTTGCTTGTGAAGAGTGTATGCAGATGCAGAAGAGGATGGCACAAGTTCTAGGAAAAGAAGTCCATTAAGAATTGCTTAATACATCTGACTGAGGAGTAGAGAAAAATAGCTATAGCATGCTGAAAATAGCTGTAATATCCTGGCCATCAGTGGTTACCCACTGCTAGATGCAGGTTGCACCTTTAGAAATTGCTCTACTGTGACTTGTGGCCAGGGTGTTAAGTTTTTTTTGAAAGCATGTCACTGATTTGTGATGCCAAAATAAGAAGCTGTCTAGCTGAAGAAATTCAGGGGTCATGAAAAGATCTTCTCAGTGTTCCACCCAACACACTCACTGAAACAGAGGAAAAACTTATCTGCTTTTCTGCTGTCTTTGACTGATAAGAATCGGAGCTGTATTTTTATTTAGCAGAGAAAACTGCACTGACTTGAAAGGAGTGCAGGATATTTGTAAGGCAGAAGTTGCCAACTCTCCGATATGCTTGAATTTCTACGTTGGGCTGCCATGTTGAATCTGGGAGTGACAACCCAGCACAGCAAGGGATGCGGTGACATGTAAATATATCAGTGTAGTGCCTCAGGGAAATAACCAATTGCCAGCATCAAAGAGCAGGAAAAGATATCTGGTGACAAGAGAATGTAAACTAATAATTCATTCCCTTTATAGAGAATCCAAACATACTATTTTATTAAACTGATTTGAGATACCTTCCTTTTGAGAAGGATTTACTTGTCTACACGTCTCATTCTACCAAAGTACTATTGCCAGGTGTTGATCTATCTGTGAGTATCAGGCTGCTGATTTGTGAAGGCCCCTGCTAGGGTTTTCAAACCCAAGAGTTATATTTAATTTAATTTTATTTTTAATTGTTATTTTTTACCCTTTATTAATTTTTGTACTGCAATCAGACTATAGTAATTATAAATTAAAAAAATATTGGAAATGTTTAGTGACATTTTTCCACAACTTCCCATAGGACTAAGTTGAAATATATTAAAAACAAAAAAAAACCCCACAAAACAAAACAAAAACCAAAAGCAAACAAACAAAAAAAGAATAAAAGTTGCATGCAATTATTTGATGAAAGCATGAGTCACACACATTGAAAAAGGAACTGATTTGGCTACTCTTCAGATAAGACAGGTGAATTCAGATTTCAGGAATATTTAGTTCCTGTTAGAACAGCTTTTTATAGTTTCTTCTATCTTTCTGTCTAAACTCTGGGTCTTCAGAGGAGTCTCCTTCACATCCTACCTGAAGTGTGGTATAGTAAGAAAGTGCATATGAATAGCATTCATTTTATTGTCTCATTTTATTGTCACTGAGTTGTTTAGCAGATGGTTTTGAAAGAAATTAGGTGTGTCTCATCTATCATGGTCTTGAAATTAAGTCTGTTCAAGTGACAGTTTACTCATTGATTTCACTTGTCTTTGTCTACAATTTTGAAACCTTTCAGTCTGTAAATATTGAATTCAATATTCAATACAGTAATTAACTCTCTTTTTCTTGATCTCAAAATTTCTTCGTGTTAGGATTTTGATAGATGTCATGACCACAAGTCAAGTGAGTCTTCTGGGGAGAAAAAACATAATTTTTTGTAAGACTGGTGACATGCAGGAATAAATGACAAATTTTTGAGTAAACAAGGCCTGTTTGAGAATCATTAGCCTTCAGCAAATTGCAGGTTAGAAATAAATGTTCAGAATTTAATTTACTACATTATCTGGATAGTCAAATTGAGTGAACAGGGTAGTTAGTACCTGCTGAGCAGAGAAGGATGTTTTAAGGCAGAAGATGATAAGGCAGTTAGTGCCTGCAGAAGAGAAAGAGAGATGGCTAATTATTTTAATAGGAGTTAGCAAGGGATAAGGAAAGTGGAGAATGTAATTTGTTGTAAAGCCAAGGTTTAAATGTCTTCTTTTAAAGGTCGTATTCCAGTTGCTAAGACCTCAGGAACTACCTGGTACTTGGATGCTTGGCATAACAGAGAGGGGCAAGCTGACCCTATGACAGTCAAGATCCTGGAGTATGTGCAGTTCATACCAACCATTTAGGCTGGTGCTTTGCCATGATTGGAATTTAAAAAAGAGGGAAATCTGGAAAAATAAAATAATGCATTTAAAAAACCCACACTGTTAAGGATTGCTTTCTATGTACTTTTCTATTTCGAGGTGGGTGTGGCTCTGTTTCCATGACAATAATAAAAAAAAACAACCAAACAAAAACCCCATGGTAATCTCCTTACAACTGTGTGGTTTGGCTGGTTGGTTTTAGTTTGATTTGTTTGTTTGTTTGTTTGTTTGGAGTTTGGTTTGGTGATGTTTTTCACAGATTATGAAAGCAATAGATCAATTTACCTTGATCTGAAACAAAAAAATTGCCTTGAATTTTGCTAATTGGCCAGTTTGATCTAAGACATCTATCTTATGCCTTACATCAGACAAGGTGAATTTGAAGGCTGGCTTCCTTCCTGTTTGTTGTTCAAAGGAGGTGTGTGTTGAGTCGACTGAGATACAGTAAATTTCCCCATATTAGCCCTCATAGCACTTTGCATTGTCATCTAGAAAGGTGTTGATACCACACCTACTGCTAAGCTGTCCCTCCATCATCACCCCTCCTTCCCCCTCCCCCCATCTCCCCCACCTCAGTATGCTGGGGGATGGTTGTGATCTTGGGAGGTGACACATCTAGGCCAGCTGACCCAAACTGACCAAAGGGGCATTGCATATCATATGATGGCTGCTCAATAATAAAAGCTAATAGAAAGGAGTGGGGAGGGGGCATTCATTATTTCAGTACTTGTCTTCCGAAGCAACTGCTACACATACTGAAGCCCTGGGAAGTGGCTGAACACTGCCTGCTGATGGGAATTAGAGATTAAATTGTTTTCCTTTCCTTCTACTTTATTAAACTGTTTTTATCTTGACCCACAAGTTGTTATTTTTATTCCATCTTATTTTCTCCCTTCCCTGTTTGGCTGAGGAGGGGAGTGATAAAGCAACTTAGTGGGCACGTGGCAGTGAGTCACAGTCAACTCACCCCAGAGATGGGCTTTCTCCTGTGCTTTTTTTCCTCCTTTTTTCTGTCTTTCTGAGGGAAATTATGTATGATCTTTTCCAAATTATCTCTGTATTTGCTTTATTTTTTCAGCAGCACTTATCTATTGTACCATATAATGAAACAATAACATGCAGTTGCTATGGACATAAAAGTGGTACAATCCTTTGTTCCACATCTAACCAGTAATACAGTCAGCATAGGAACCTGAAAGAAAGAATGTGCAGAAATATCTAGACAACCATCTCATCTCCACTCCTGGCATGCTCACAGTGTTTCAATTTTTTTTTAAAACTTTCTCTTTTTTAAAAGATTTGGAGAAAGCTTACTTTCTCCACATACTAGCGTTATTTTAATGTAAACAACCTAAGTCAATGTGGTAAACGGAATTTTATTGACGTGCATGATACCTAGAGTGAATGAAGTTCTCTGAGGTGATTGTCTAATGAATGAAAGCTTGGTCAGAAAAGTTGTTACATCTCCATAATGAAATTTTGCTCAGAGAAAGAGAGATCCACCTCAGTGTAAGAACTTCTATGAAAGTATGAGTCCTACTCTTGGGATAGACTAATTGTCCACTCAGTGCTCCAGTCCTAACTAAAGTAATGCCATGCATCTTGGTGCTCAAACACATCCTGTTTGAAAACATTTTGCACCATTCAGAAGGCTGGAGCTGGTGTCTTACTTCGATTTGCTTTTCATTCATTACTTAGCAATTATTTGAGAAGTACTTGAAATCTGTGTGTGTCTTCTGACATCTCTTCTGCTTGAAAGAGTTAATTTTAAAATGATTTGAAGGGACTTGCTCAGTTCTTGAGATCCAGTTGCTTAGAGTTGAATGACAAACTTCCATCTTATCCTTGTAAAACTGCATCAGAGGTCACCTTTTTCCTCTGTTAGTCTCTGCAAATTCATCTGCTATGTCATTTTTTTCACAGCTAGAAATAGTGTTCCAATTTCCAAGCTGGAGATATTCTTGCTAGTTTACCCACATTTGTATCTTAGCCAGGCCTTGGATTTTAGTTTCCTTACCTACTATATGAAATCTTCCTTTATAATCTCCTGCAGAAAACAAGATATCCTTTTTATTGGATAGTATCCACAGAGTGATAAATGAGGAAAGTAAGTGCCCATTTCATACTCTAGCCTGCAGGTAGAGTGAGAGCTCAGAAATACTCATTTATAATTCTTCCTGTTCAAACTGTGATCTTGGCCTATATCCTTTGGTAGGCTAAGTGTTGAGGATCTCAGTTCAGCTGTCAGTTTGAATAATTTCCCAAGTACATATTACTTTTGATTAGTATTCTGTGAGAGTGGCAGCTGTGTATAAGAAACTTGTCGCCAATTGCCCTGACTGCAGTGTTGTAGCAATCTTCTCTCTTTGTTCAACATTACGTTGCACACATGAAGAAAGACCAGAAAAAGACTGAAATAATTAGTTAAAGTTATACAGGTTTTATTTAAATCCTACAGAAGTCACTGGAAAGATTCCAGTCAGTTTTAAATGGGCATTGTAGCTCAGAGGATCTTCTTTGTAAACAACTTTCATCCTCATCACTTAGCAACTGTGGCTCTAATTCTTCCATAAAATGTTGTAACATGCTGTCACCTGACTTAGCAGCTTACTTGAACAAGAACCACCTTTGTGACCATACCCTGCCTGTAGAAAGCTGGGGTGTTTGAGCTCTTAAGCCAGCATCCAGGGAGAAAATTGTAAATACCTTCATTGCATTTCTAGGTTCAGAAGTTTCTCTTGCCAGAAAAATGAGAACTCTCTTGGAAAGATTTCACTGCTTATTAGAGGAATCATTAATCAGTCCGGAGATGTTGGACTCAATGGAATTCTCAAATGCCACAGGACGTCTGGAGTTTTCAGCATCTGGGTAGAGCTGACTCCTTTATTTTCTTTTGGGATTAGATTCTTCTTATCCCTTTTCCTAGCTGTTACTTTTCAGTTAAACTGGGTTTAGTTCTAAATTCAAGTGTCAGACAGCAGTCTTGCATGTACCCTGAGGAGTTCCAGAACTACTACCAATTAATGTGAAATCCTCCCGATCAGAGCAGGTTAAGGAGGAGCTATGTACTTCTGACTTAGACCTGCTGAAATAATTTGTATGAGAAAAACATTGAGGGCAAATTTAAGTTTTTTGTAGTGGAAACCTTTTCCACTTCAGTGAACAAATGATTTTCCAAGTAACCATTGTGCATATATATATATTTTTTTTTTTAAATTTAAAGTTTCATGTTATTTTCTCTAAGCCAGTAGACAGCATTGTTTAACCTAACAATGTCAGCAGCTGTTGTTGGTGTGTATTTACATCACTTGATTTTGCCCTGAGATGCTTCTTTAAGAAGGTGTTTCTCCCCTAAACAAGTCAGTTAAGCTGATTTAAGTTCCCATGGCAATCAATTGTGTTTTTAATTTTTCCCCAAAATGTTCTGGATGTTTTTTAACTCTGAATAAAATTAGTTGTGGCCCTTACATCATAAAGGTCTGAATTCTTGAATAAGTGTAACAAAAATACCTTGTTAAAAGTATCCCCCAAAAGGCTAACATGTTACTTCTATCCCCAAAAATGTCCCCTTAATTCCCTGTACGCAGAATATTACAGCACTGCCTTTGTGCATTCCCACCTGCTTGCTCTTTTGAAATGTGGGATCACACTTGCTTAGTTTTAGCATAGTCAATGGAGACTCTAGAGAGCTTGAAGTCTCCCCAGGTTTAAGCATGGGAAGAGGCATGTGGATCCTGTCCCTGTGTCCCAACATTGGCCATGGATTCATACAGCACTTTTTGCTGCTTGTGATTTCTGTACAGATCCCAGATGGCATGAATTGCTAGTTAAAGTGAATGACTAGAGCCTTTCAAGAGGTTACAGCTATTCACGAGTTCAGGACTAGGTGCACATGCTGAGAACTTGTATCAAAATCAGGCAGAGATGTGCTGTTGTATTTGGACCTATGCATATGCATCATGGATACTTTGCTGCAGTGCTGCTACAAGCAGCTGAAATCATAGCGACAACACAGCAATCTTTACAAGCTTATTTTAACGGCATTTGATAGTTCGTTGTGCATTACAAACATTTTTTTTCATCTGTGCATTCACCTTCTCCAGCACCGCTGAAGTCAGTCTAGGCATAACTTGTTCCACTGATAGGTAAAATCTGCAAAGAGCTTTGGTGAGGAGAAAGTTCTTCACTGAGAGAGTCATTGGCTACTGGAATGGGCTACCTGGGGAGGTGGTGGAGTCACTGTCCCTGGAGGTGTTCAAGGCGCGTTTGGACATGGCACTTGGTGCCATGGTCTAGTCTTGAGGTCTGTGGTGACGGGTTGGATTTAATGATCTTTGAGGTCTCTTCCAACCCTGGTGATACTGTGATACTGTGAGGCAGAAGTCCTATTCAAATGCTGCAAATTCTCTACTCTACAGTCTTGCATTTTGTTACAGTCTCCCACTATCTGTGAAGGAAAATTAGATCCTCATGAATGCACACTCAGATAATGTTTGAACTTCCCTCCAAACTCCATATTGGTATAAGACCTGTAAATGTCTTACTGCTTTGTGTGGAGTTATTTGAATCACTGTAAATGTCTAAAATTTCAAAGAAAACTTGTGTTGTGGATTTAAAGAGCTGACAGAGTAAAGCTCTCAAATGAATTGGAGAAAAAACCAGAATTATATTTGGAGAGAGAGTTACAGATAGAAATTACTAAGCAGATACAGAATCCATAAGCGAACCCCCTGAATTTTCCCCCAACCCAAAACTAAATCTGTCATCCCCAGTGCTCCAATCCTCCCCCGCCCATGCCTCTGCCATCCAAGAGGCCTAAACACAGCCTCTGGAGGCCCCAAACCAGGCCTATGCTTACATGTTTGTCCTGATAACACAACTCCTGCCTGGCACAAGGCTGGAGGAGGAGGAAAGGAGAATGAACTGACCTTGCTGTGAGTTTATGAAGAGATAGCAAAATTATGGGATTGAATAACAATCTTCAAGTCCCTAGAGGACTTTTTTTAACCCTTTAAGTTCCCAACCTGGGACAACTTGTCATTGATGTTTTAAATGTCTAAACCTCTCCAAAGCTCTAGAGAAAAGAGGACTTTTTTTAACCCTATAAGTTCCCAACCTGGGACAACTTGTCATTGGTGTTTTAAATGTCTAAACCTCTCCAAAGCTCTAGAGAAAGTTAGCCATATTTCTTTATGTTGCTGCAGTTGACTGTTTCCTGTAATTACTCATAAATTCAATGGGAAATGAAGGTGAAAGTATAGCAGTCACCAAAGCAAACAAACAAAAAAACCTATAGCAAGTAAAACCCAGCAGGTAGTAGAAACTTTTTAAAGGTTGGGAGCAAATTTCTCACTCCACACCTGTCTAACATTTGGGTGAGTATGTATTAGCTTTGGATTGTATCTCAAAACTCATTCTAACGTGATAATACCCTTGGATACCTTTCACTATTGCTAAATCTAGTATGCAGCATTTGGCACTTCAGGGAATATGTAAATAGCTTGATACAGATATTTATCTATCGAGAGGTGTTTCATGCAGTAACTCAGTCTCTTTATGGCACTTTATTTTAAAATGGAAAATAAATAAAACTAAGAAAGACATTGGCAAGTGATAAGGAACAGTTCCATCAGCTGTCTTGAGATTTCAGAGAGGAATTCCCTGAATACTTTGTGTTTCCTACTCATCTGTCAGGATCTATTAGTTGTGATTATGCTGTTAGAGCAAGGTACCAGCTCTGCTAGTGGTACCATGAGGAAAGACTTTTCTTCCAATGTTTTTTTGTCAGATTCCAGTTGGTATTTACAAAGCAGTCTAGTTCAAACAAAGCTGGCTGCAACAGTCTCCTGGAGTGGCTTTGAAAGATGTGGCTCCTTAAATGTGTGCAGGCTTTGTACGTTGTAAAGGTTTTATTGCATAGAATCATAGAATGGTAAGGTTGGAAGGGACCTCAAGGATCATCTAGTTCCAACCCCCTGCCCTAGGCAGGGACACCTCCCACTAGTACAGGTTACTCAAGGCCCTGTCCAACCTGGCCTTGAACACCTCCAGGGAGGAACCAGCCACAACCTCCCTGGGCAACCTGTTCCAGTGCCTCACCACCCTCACTGGAAAGAACTTCCTCCTAAACTGTAAAGAACTTCTCCTATATTGTCATTAATGATTAAATTTTGGCTTAGACATGGACTAAATCTAATCTGTTTGATAGGACCCCTGTGCATTAGATGATTCTTTGTTGTTTTGTTTTGTTTTTCTTTCCAACTGCTATATCAATAGCAGTTTGCTATTCCTTCGATATCAGTTCCTGAGGTCAGCATAGATCCAACCAGGTTTGATTTTTCTTAATGTAAAGCTAAGTTTGAACTTGAAATGGGAGGTGCTGGGAATCTCAGAGCAGATGTGACCACATTGAGATGGTCTGTCTCGACTAGCAAAAAAACACTTTTGCACCCAGGTATGATCATGATAAGGGACCTTCTAAAAGGTGAGGGTTTGATTTTTGATGCACCTCATTTGAGGTGAAAGTAAAATTTTGGTGTTGGTTGTGTTTTCCCAGAATGGACAGATACATTTCCTAAGGAGTTCCAAGATTTGTATCTATACCAATACCTGTTTTATCCTTGAGGGTCACTAGAAATCAAATAAACTTATTTTGTTGTGAATGTTTTGAAATGACCACCAAAATAAAATTTGTCATGTTGATTACATTTTCTTTTGTTATTTGCAGGGGAATGTGACCTTTTCTTGCTCAGAACCACAAACTGTGCCTATCACTTTTGTCAGCTCCAGTCGAAGCTATTTGCTGCTACCTGGCACTCCTCAAATTGATGGTTTGTCAGTCAGTTTCCAGTTTCGAACGTGGAATAAAAATGGTTTACTTCTGTTCACCAAATTATCTGAAAATTCAGGAGCTCTCTTGGTTTACCTTCGTGGTGGAAGATTGACACTACTTATTCAGAAAGAGGCGGAGAACCCAGTGGAAATCAGTGAAGGTACTTAATTTTTGTTTGTCTCACCTGCCTCTCGAATACAAAAATCTAACCCCACCAGATTGTTAAATAAGGAAGCAGCCAATCTTCCTTTCCCTTTTCAAATTTCATAGGATCATTAAGGTTGGAAAACACCCTTGAGATCATCACGTCCAACCATTAACCCTACTCTACTAAGTTCACCACTAAACCATATAGCTAAGTGCTACTTCTAAATGACCTTTAAAGACATCCAGGGATGGTGACTCAACCACCTCTCTGGGCATCCTGTTCCAATGCTTGAATATTCTTTCAGTGTGTTTTTTTTCCCCTAATATCTAGCATAACTCTACCATGGTGCAGCTTGAGCCCATTCCCTCTTGTTCTGTGACTGATTACCTGTGAGAAGAGACCAGTGCCTACCTTGATTTCCAGTGGTAGAACTACTCTGTGGAGTTTGAGGAAGATATAAGCATGAGAATTTGCTGTCCAGAGATCTCCAATCTACCTGACAATTAGCTCAGCCTCTGTGTTCTTAGTCATGCTAAGTTTCCTTCAGTTAGATCACATAAAGTCCTTCCTATTTCCTGTTCTCAGATTGTGTTGAAGCTAGCTAGGAGCAAGCTCAACTGCTGCACTGTTTCCTAGCACAATTTAAGGCAGCCTCAGAGCTAATTTCTTTCCTCCAATTGTAGCTTTACGTTCTTCCTTTGTTACTTCAGAAGAGAGACTGACCATGGGCTTCCTCTCCTCACACCTTCTCTTAACCAGTTCACAAGTCACTTTGTGCAGGGCACCTGGTGGGACGTAATAGGTTGAAATCAGGTTTCCTCTCTCTGACTTAAAATTCAGAGGAAATTTCATGTAAACACTTATCAGAACAGCTATGCTGTAAACACTTATCAGAACAGCTATGCATTGGCTCCAAGAGACAGTAGGGAAACAATTTCAGACAGTACAACAGAGGCAAGACCAGAGTAGTGCTGCTACCATCCCTGTGTGACCTGTATAAGCCATGCTGTCGTCTCAAACAGAAATGTTCTTATCATAGGGCCTCTGCCCATTCCTTGCTGCTATGCAGCTGTGCTGACTGGGAGACAGAAATTAATTTTCTGTATAGGTTGAATACTCAGTTTCCAAAGGTGGAAGTGTAATAGACTGATGGAACTCAGATGGAACTAAATAATAATAATAGTATTTTCTAAAAGAGCAGCTGTTTGGAGATGTGTAATATTTAAATATTCCCAGTACAGACTAAAAGAGGACAGATGTGTCTATTAAAAGAAACGGAGAGAAAATCTGACAGAGTTGTCAAAGCAGAGCTGTTCCATATGCATGTTTCATTCCCCTTTATTGCAGAAAATGAGGCAGCCCTGCATCTATCCTGATTCATGCAGAATGCTACAGCCTTAGCTTGCTGCAATTGAATGCTGAAAGCTGAGTTTCCAGCTTTTATTGCAGTCCTAATTAAATTGTTGACAAAACTAAAACAATATCAATATTTGGTTGGGTGTATTTGTTTTCGTGTAGTTCCGAAATCACAAACCTGAGCCCAGCCTTTGCACCATCCAAAACATTGCTTAACTGTCTACTTATTCATGGATAATATGCAGAAATTGCAAGTACTGTGTTCTGCAGATGTGAAGTACTCACAATAAAATCATGCTTGCTCAAGAATGGACCTATTTGTGCCCCAAATGCGACTTACTTTGTTTTGACATCTTTTAAAACTCCAATAACATATTTCACTTCAAAATGGACTTGTTCTAGCTGAAAAATGACCCATTTTTGCTGGGAAACCAGCCTCTTATTCTATGGAAATCATACATGCATTAGCAGCCATTACTGTGAAAATTGTCTCATTTTCAAATTCATAATGAAATGGCTTTTCATACACATAATACCCACTTTTTTTTTATTATTTTGTTTTGAACTGTTCTCATACCTCTTTGTGCCACTAAGTTCTTGTTTGCTTTTTTCCAAGAGCTACATTAGTGAAAAATATTCCATTAGGGAGAGGCATAAATACTAGCTGTTTGTGCCTGATTTCAGTGACTCCAACCTGAAGGTGCATTTTGAACTCTAATTATGTTACTTCTGACCTACACTGATGTGTGTGAGCTCAGAAGTTTGCTTACTGGTTTTCATGGCTGTCAGGATACAGAATGTGGAATTTCTTTGTAGCTCTGTGGTGCTATTTCAAGAGCCTCGAGGTGCAACACTGATGGTCAGAATAAGGAAACAGAGAGGGTATTTCCCACTTTCCACAAGTGTCTAGAAGAGAAAGAAGATACCCAGTACTAAAATAATCTAATCTCTGACCATGTTCCTGGTCAGAGCAACAATTCCAGCTCTCACAAGACCCATGTGGAAATCCAGTATAGAAAGGCTCCAATACATCTATCAATAGTACTGTGTTCATAGTGCTGAAGGGTTTTAAGAAACGTATATCCTACTGGTGCATACTGGAATTGGTCAGGTTTTATAATGGAGTCTGAGATAGGGTATGACCATCTCAATGAATCTAATCCTCTGCAGTCTCAGGCATGTGTTTAGTACCAGAAGCTCAACAATGATCTCCGTGAGCATTTCCCAGCAGACTGTAGATAGACATAACCTCCCCCCAGAATGGTAATAATGTCCTATCAAGAAGATAAAAGTCCCTGCAGTACCAGAAGTAGGTTAGATCCGAATCTGAGACGATTGGCTTTAAATACTCTCAAAAACTTTCTCTTTCTTGCGTCTTTTCTTCTGTCATGGTTTGTTTCCAGAGGTAATGATTTTTTAGCTCTCTATTCTCCCTTTTTTGGTGTCAAGTCTACATTTGTAGTCACAAGTTGGAAGCAAAAGGAGGTTTGAAGAACACACTCGTCTTCTGCATCTCTTTTTTCACGTTTCATATTTATTTTTTTGCCAGGCAGCAATCTTCATGATGGGCTTTGGCATTCTGTTAACATCAATGCCAGAAGACATCGCATTACGCTGACACTAGATAACAATGCTGCCACTGCTAGCCATGCAACCACTGTCTCAAGGATCTACTCTGGGAACAGCTACTATTTTGGAGGTAGGTTCATTTGGAGAGATGAAGGAGAGATTATCATAATGCAGATATTTAGGTCTCCCCAGGTGCGTTCTGTTTGCAGCAAAGAACAAAGGTGCTAACAACTGACTTTAGACTCCCTACAGAGCTGCAATGGGTAAATGTAGGAGGGAAGATTGAAGAGTCTAGTCAACTCTAATAGAAGGAGTATGAGCAGAACTGCTTGCACAGCTGTAAAATGGACTCCTGATAGTGGTAGTCAGTGGGTACCCTCATCTAGGTGGCAAAAGCTTGATAACTGTATTAACCACAAGTGTTTTTTCTAGTTAAAAGGCCTCAAGACTATTAGTCTTATTAATACTCCTGTAGATATCACTGTCCTGATCTGCCTCAGAGACTTCAGAGCTTCATTGACGTAAGGCTCAGATTCAGATCTGCAGAGATACTTAGGCACTGTGCTTTCATGGAAATGAATGCAGATTTACCTCAATTTTGAAAAGAGAACAGTCTTGAAAAATGCTACCTTTTCCTTTTCAGAGTGCAAGCATTAATTTAGATGAAGAGAGAGGCATCAATTGTCTTTTTATCTAATGCATTTCTGTGTAATGCTTACCATAGTGAGGCTCTGATCTCCATGAACCCTCCAGGAATAGCACTAAGTGAAGATGCACAGAAGCTTTTGGATCTCAGATCTGGCCACATGCTGAGGAAACTCAGATACAAATGGTTTTCTTGCTCACTGTCCACAGGATTTTATCCTTTCGCTCTCTGCATTGTCTCAGGAGCAGAATTTAACCCTTAATAATTTTACAATCTGCACATCTCTTTGTGTTTTGTTTTGTTTTGTTTGTCTTGTTTTCTTTCTTCTTTACAGAAGGGTTTATAGAACAGAAGGTTACGTAGTACAAGGAATGAAAACACCTGGAATAATGAGTCTTCCAAGTTCTTGCATCAGGAAATCCTAATAGAAATAGATAAATATTCCAATATTAATCTCAGCCTCTTCTCTTTTTATCCACAGGGTGCCCTGACAATTTCACTGATTCCCAATGTTTAAATCCCATTACTGCTTTTCAAGGCTGTATGAGGCTCATCTTTATTGATAACCAGCCCAAGGACCTCATTTTAGTTCAGCAAGGCTCCCTGGGGAATTTTAGTGATTTACACATTGATCTGTGTGGCATCAAAGACAGGTAATTATTGTTTTCTCTTTCTTGTATTTGTTCCCTTTTTTGTGATTTTTTTTTTTTTCCATCCTTGCTGTTTGTAGAATTTTCACTTAATATAATCTGTATTTAATCTGGCAACATTATGGATATTAGGTATAATGGAGCTACAATAGAAAATAGAAATTACATCAAGAATAGTAGAACTGGAGGGGAAATAACTTCACTTACATGAGGCTCTCTTCAGATTGACTTGTAGGAAATAGAGTATGCAGATTCAATCAGTCTGCAGATATGTGAAAGGATTCAATTGTATGCATAAACAAACAACATGTGATTACTTTGAAGTTTTACTGTGAAATGAAAGAGAAGGAAAAATTATTTGATTTATCAGAACATGTCACCTCTTTAATATATTAATGCTGGTTTTGCTTAAGTTTACAGTTTTTTCTTGTTAGCATAGCATGTTTATCATCACGATATTGTACACCTCTTGTGGCATGCTGCCTGTTCAGTAAGACAATATGATTGAATGCCTGTATCTGCCAGAGACACATCTTAGTTTAAATACTGATCTGAATCTCTCCTAAACTGAAACCTGACAAGAAACACAGATTTTTCTCAGAGAGAATGAAGAGGAAATAATCACGTGACTTATACAAGTATTTAATAATCTCTCCTTTGCCTCCTATGGATTTTTAGTATCTAAATATTTCTGAATTATTTCTGCAAATGTGTTGTTTGAAGTTAGCACATGGAATAAAAGGCTCTGATTTTTTAATAGTTGATTTTTTTTTTTTTTAACTAGCTAAGTTCTGGAAATGGAAATGGAACTGCTGCAAATTTCACATGCTTCATTTAAGGGAGTAGGCAGGATATTTTGGAAATGTGCTAGGAACTTAAGCATTGGATGTAATTTTTTTCAGATGTGTTACTTAGGTAAAGCTGAAAATCTATCTCCATTATTGATTACTGTAGCAGGGATCAGCCTATTGGAGTTGCAACCTTTTGAAATGTGGGCAAAACCTGTGTTATGTGAGATCTTTGTGCTCATTTTGTGTGTTCATGATTGTTAACTTTTATGGAGAGAATACTGATTCTGCTAATCAAACCTGTTTCCATGTTTAACAATGGCTGAATTCAAGGTCATATGAATTTCACACTTGGTGTGCATAAAATGGTAAATAGAACTGGCAAGATGCAGCTGATTTAACAAAAGGATGTAAAATGTAAACTTTTCTGAGAATTAAGAAAAAGAAATTTGCTGTTTTCTTGGGAAAAAACAGATTCTTTAAGAGCAAGTGGATCATTCTAAGGTACCTTCTACACTTATATTTTGATAAAGGAGATAATGATTCTATTGTGATTCAGAGGTGCTATGGTAAAGGTGATGGAATAGCTCGTTCTGGAGGTCATCTCTAAGCATGCGGAGAGAAGGAACATTATCAGGAGTAGTCAGCATGGATTCAGGAAAGGGAAATGATGCTTGACCAATCTGGTAGCCTTCTATGATGGTGTGACCAGCTGGGCAGATGAAAAGAGAGCAGTGGATGTTGTCTGACTCGACTTTAGCAAGGCTACTGAAACTGTCTCCCATAACAACCTCATTGGTAAAGGGTAGGATTAGATGGGTTAGATGAGTTAGGTGAGTGAACAGTGAGGTGGATTGAGAAGTCACTGAATGATAGAATGCAGAGGGTTGTAATCAATTGTGCAGGGTCTAGTTGGAGGCTTGTGGCTAGTGCTGCTCCCCAGGAGTTAATATTTGGTTTAGTCCTGTTCAACCTCTTCTTCAAGGAACTGTGTGAAGGACAGAGTGTACTCTAAGCAAGTTTGCTGATGATAAAAGGCTGGGAGGAGTGGGTAGTGTATGCAGTAGGTATCACTACCTGGATTATATAGTAGACATGATTCCAAAACCCAATTAGACTACAAAAGGGAAAAAATGGATTTCCTTTGCAACTGGCAAAAGTCATTCTCTTGTGGTTAGATTTGGTGTCTCAGTGGAAGTCCCATAAAAAGGAAGAGAGAAACCTGCCTTCAGAAATTCCCTCATCAGAAGGGTGTGAGCCTTGCAGGCACCGTGGATATTGCAGCTTTCTTATGTGGTGAAACATGCAATGCTGTCTCCCTGTCTGACAGCTCTGGTAGCTGAGCAGATGATGTTTTGCAGGGAAGAAGGGAGGATTCTTTTTTTTTTCTTTGTCTAAATTGTATTACACATTTGAACACAATCTTGAAAGAGGTTAATTTTTTACAGAGTTGATTTCAGGGAGTTACAAAAGTCGTTCCAAGATTCACAGAGTCAAGTATTGGTGGTGCAGTACTGAAGTTGAATGGGCATAGCAGCAAAGGAGAATTGAAAAGAGGTATGAAATAATAAAAAAAAAAAAAATTAAAAAAGAGAAAAATAACAGGCAAGAGGCAATTTTGTTGTTGTGGGTTTTTTTGTTTGTTTGCTTGGTTTTTTGGGGTTTTTTGTTTGGTTGGTTTGGGTTTTGTTTTTGGTTTTGTTTTTTTTTTTTGCCAATACAGTGATTCTAAACTGTAGCTTTTGGTGGGGGCAGTGGCAGGCATGGACTTCAGGAAGCTTTTCTCAAGTGAAGACATTTATTTGCACAACTTATTTGTCTTCTATACACTTCTAGTTCTATTCACGTGGCAGTCTACAGATAGTTTTCAGATCACACCCCTCACTACTCCTGCATACTAATTACATTGGTTAATTAAATCAGATCCACACCACATTCCTTCCATTCACATTTCCATTTATGGGATCTACCATCTTCACCTAGATGGCCCACCATTGTTACATACTAAACTGAAATATGTCACTCCCATACTAAACCAGTGGATTAACTGGGGAAAGAGTGAAAAGGAAAGTATTAATGGAGTGTGCTGCTCCTAACCATTTATGAAAATTCTAGGTTCTGCAAACCTATAATACAGCATAATTGGTTACCACAAACTGTAGACAGAAAGACTTGGGAGAACAGGAGATTTTATTTCAAATCCAAATTGCTATCTAGCCTGCATGGTGCACTCTTGGGTGTGTTTTCAAATCTTGTTCAGATTGGTTCACTGCACAAAATGTCTTATACGTCCAGTCATTGTAACTCAACTAGTCACCAACTACTGCTCTGTATCATAGCAGTGCAGTACAGGAAAGTTAGGGTCTGGTTCCAGTTGTGTAATATCCAGCTGCTTATTCTCTCTGTGTAAAGTGTAATAAAACTTGGTAGAAGCATCTCCTCTCAGGAAAAGTGATCTTCCCTTTCTTAATTGTAAGATTTATTGCTGTGTGCACTGTAAAGCACGTATTTTTGTGATGTTAACACATGGGAATTGTGTAGTTTAATTAACATGTAAATGGCACATTTGTCTTCGTTATCTAAGCAAAAAACCTCTTTTGAGGAATATGCCTCTATTTGGAAAGCAATTTATTTGTTACAGACTTGTAGACCAAGATCATTCATACTTGGGTTCTGAAAGCGGTGGTTAGGCAACTCGCTGCAACTTGTGCCTGCTCCTCAAAAGAGAATTAATGACTTTGTTTTGAAAAATGATAAACTGGGACTACAACTGATGCCAGCAGAATGGTTTTGACAGAGAACATAGTTATGTAGGCATATTATACACTCCTGCAACCTTCCTCACCCCAGGATGGAGCCATCTGAGGGACTAAGCCTTAATATCTCATCATCTCTCATCTCTAGTATTTGAACTATATGTGTGCTCAAGTGAACTTGGCATGAATGCCTTCTGTCTCCCTGTATATGTTAGTTCCATCTATCAGTATCTACTTCTTGGGATATAAATGTCTTGTCACTAGTTGAGCTATCAGAAAATACACACAGAAAAATGAAGATGCCCATATTGAGTTTTGCTGTCTTTCCATTTGGTGGCTGAGGAGACGGTGCCAACTGAGAATGCTTATGGAGACACAAGATTCAGCATTGATCTGACCCTGTTGCTGACCTGCTCTAAGGAGAGGGCTTTTTGCTAGAGACTTCTAAAGGCTCTTGCAACCTCAGCGATCTGGTGAAATAGGCCACCTAGTAGCTGCTCTGGTCCTGACTGAGTGGGTAGCTCAGGATGCACCTGTGAGTGCTGGGATTAGCAGATAATACACAGAAAACTCATGTCTTGTATGCCTTTGGTAGGACATTAAGATATTGTGCAGTCTGGAGTTAAAACACAGCAATATGAACCTTCCTGATCACAGAATCACAGAATTAACCAGATTGGGAAAGACCCCTAAGATCATTGAGTCCAACCTATCACCTAACCCTTCTAATTAACTAAACCATGGCACTAAGTGCCTCATCCAGCCTCCTTTTAAACACCTCCAGGGGTGGCAACTCCATCACCTCCCCAGGCTGCCCATTCCAATGGCCAATCACTCTTCCCATGAAAAACAGGAAGATGATGGAAGAAGGTTAAAAGGCTTTTCTATTAAAAAGGCTGCTTGCTTCTAGTCCTCAGCTGCACTACCAGCATCACTAATGTTCTTACTACTATATTTCAAGTCATCTCTAGTCTACCCTCCCTTTGCATGGTACCTACATGTTGTCCCTCAGTGACACAATCTGTGCAAGGAGATGCATCCCCATTCTATTTGTATCAGCTGTATCTACCCCACAAGTTCTACAAAGCTGGGCTTCTTTCAAAGGAGAAGCTATTCCTGTAAACTGTTCCCTGTGCCTTTCTGAACAGGAAAGTAGAATCTGTTAGGAAGAATTAATTTTTTCTGTAGCAATACATTCGTAGGATTCTTGACGTTATCCTTACTGCCTATTGTTAATCTAACTTTTTTTTTTCCCCCATTTTATTCATAGTATGCATATTTGCTCTGTCTGTCCAAATGCAGAAGTTGCTCAGTCTTTTCTCAGGATGTTGTTGCAAAGTGGTGTTTACACTGGTCATGTTAAGAACTGTTACAGGTCGTAGCTGCCTACAATACATTTATATCCATTCCAAAATGAGGTGAACACAAAATGAGACAATATCATGCTACGTCTGTCTACTCCATATTTAAAAGGAAGTGGGTTTAACTTTATTGCTTTTCATTGATGCTTTTTAAAGAGTTCTGCTTGGTTAGGAGTGCAGGTGCCTGTCAGGGGCTGTTTGAAGGTCTTGGTGTATTAGTATGTCAGAAAATATATTTTCTAATGGCATGCTAGCATGTCCCTCGAAGGCATGGTACAGAACAAAAAATAACAACACAGAGGTGTATGGAAGTGAATTGAATTCAGAGAATTTTTGTTGAGGGTAAGAAATATCTTTGTCTATGAAGTTTTTGCATCAGTGCATGTGCTACGTTGGCCATCTCTGCCCAAAAGCCATCTGGCATAGCCCCAAATGAATAAATGCAGACTTGCTTTGAATTTATTTTCAGTTCAGAGTGATATAGATGAAGTTCACGGCTGCAGGGACAGTGCAGCCTTTACTCCCTGTGTTTTGCACTGTAAGTACTTTTCAGGAAGGAGGCATCTTCTTGGGGGAAGACGTATTAAACCTTAAAGCTTCCAAGTAAGAAGGTCTAATGAGAACAGAGTAATACTTTCTGGTTTTGGCCCTTAATCTGTAGGGAGGATGTCAGTGTCAAAGGATGGGGAAGTGGCAAGCAGTATAAAAAAATCAATTTTCTTCTCACAGATGCTGTAAATCAGAAGAGATTACTCCCTTTTCTTGAGCTCAAATAAGTTTCTAGCTTTAAGTGTATGGCCAGGCTCCCTGTCCTTCACCAACAGATAGCATTTTAGGGGCTTTACAGATAGAAGCTGGAATGACTTTCCTAAATATATCCAGTTTAGAGGAAAAAACCAAAACCACAAACACAAAACCAAGACAACATGATATCTCTTTCTTAATGGTGTGTTCACTGAACACATTTCTCCCCTCAGTATTTTACAGTATTTGCAAAAACTTCTTGAGCCTGTTAAACAGCCTCATGAAATGGGGTAGAGATGTGGTTTTAAAAACTCTCACTCAACAGGGTAAGAAATCACAGCTGCATCTAGTGCAGCAGCCGGCTGGGTAGTGTGGCTGGCGCACAGCTCTCCTTTCAGTCTTTTTAACACTGATGAAAGGAAAGAGGCTGCTGTCTCCGGAGATGCAAATGCTTCCTTTCCCTGGCTCAGCATATGTGTGTGGCAGAATGGAGGGTTGGATCTTCTGATGCCTTCTCAAACGAGAAACCCTAATCGGTGGGTTTGGAGAGCAGTAACGAAAGTATTGGTTTCTCTAGTGCTAGTAATGATTTTCTGATCTGAGGTTTATTCAGTTCTGTGATGTGCAGCAACTTCAGATCAGTTGCTTGCTACCATTCTTCTGGTCTAAGCCTGACTCCTGAGGCATAACATTGATACCAAGGTCTTAGCATGTACAGCTTTCATTTTGAAATTTGGGGTAACTGACAACTCTTTAAATACATTCAGCATATTCAGAGCCCAAACTTTCTTGAATGGCNAAAAAAAAAAAAAAAAAAAAAAAAAAAAAAAGGTCTAGAAGACATAACCTTGTGAAGAAATATTAAGTTCTGCTTCTTTAACAGCAAGAGATTGCTAAGGGAAGGCAGCCTGATGGTCCTCAGACGCTGAAAGGCTGCTGCAGTGCAGAAGGGAGTAATCATATTTCCTGGCAAGAATGTATAGAAGAGCAGTCATGGCATTGACTGCCTGAGGAGACTGTCAAGTTTTTGTCACTGGAAGGCTTTAAGAATAGGTTAGATGAGTCTGTGAGAAATAACAAACACAGGTATGGATGATCCTGCCTTGGGGTGTGAGCATGGACTATGTGATCTTCTGAGTTCCCTCCAGCTCTGTGCAATTCTGTTGCATTTGCTCAGGCTTCTCCTCCAGCTGGAACAGCTGTGTCTTGTCTTGCTTTAGGGATTCTGCAATGTCAACAACAATAGCATTGCTCAAGTAAAAAAGAAAGAAAGAAAAAACACTCAAAAAACTAGCAAAACCCAAATAAGAAAAGAAGCCAAAACTGTATAAATATTTTTCAGAAATTCAACTCAGGATTTCTCCCACATGTGAGAAAGCTTATTTGATAGATGTATCTTTCACACACTCAAAGGCAGTGCTATAGTAGGGAGTAGGAATCATGTAACCCAGAGCTTTTTTTTTACCTTCTTTTTTTTTTTTTTTTTTTTTTTTTTTGTTTAATTTATATATATATATATGTATGTGTGTTAAATTTTGCAGAGTAAGGAAATAGAGAAGGAGCAACAACTACTACTAATTTATCACTTCCCTGAGTTGCTTTTTCCTTCTAAAAATACATGATTCATTTCTGCTGCAGCAGGATGGAGCTCTGTAATTGCAACATGTATTGCCTTCTTTTTTCTTGAAATTTCTTTTTCTTGCATATTCCATGATACCTAGAAAAGTTAATCTTAGACTGTGTTTTTGACTTTGATGAACAGTAACATGATTTCCTTCTTTCTGTTCTCCCTTGGCTCTCCATTTTCACGCTATCTTGTGGCTTCTTGGAGTTGAGGTATCTGTTCAATGTTTCAGATGTGGCCAAAATGAGGGTTAGAAGTTTTCAAACTATTAGGAGAAATGGTTGCTGAGGCACTGGATGACTATGGAGACATCTTTCTCTTAGTAAATCAAGCTAGCAACTGTGTATTGGCCCCTTCGCAATCTATATTTCACTTGGTGAACAATGGAATGCAAATCCAGTTGGATGCATTCACAGACCTCAACCTTGACCTCTACCAGTCCTTTCCAAGAAGTACATCCTCTCTGGGCCACTTAAAGGTTGTTTTGAGTGCAGTAGTGACTATAAGAGTCAGTGAATTATAAACAAGCATTTGCTCTTTACCACAAATTCAAATCTTACACAACATCAAATTGGACGTTGTCAGATGCTGTAGATAGAGGTCAAATATAAAGGGAAAAGCCAGTAAGGCATACGTGAATCCTTAAGCCACAGATTGCTGGGAACTGGCAAATTGTTCAATGGACTGCTCTTAAACTTATTTCATAATCATCTTTGCTGGAACAGTGTCAGAGTAAGAAAATTGGAGAGGCACTGTCAATCTAAAGTGAACTCCAAAGGGAGGTGATAACTTTGGGACTAGAAAGCCCAAGTTCCTTACCATTTCATAAAGAATCTTTTCTTTGTCGGCAGTTCTTTGTATCTCTGTTGTTCAAAGTCAAAATATGTTTTGTCATAGCTGTGCTAACCTCAAAATGCTGTGACATCTAATTGTGTATTTTGCCAAGTACTAATACTTTCTGCACTGCATTTTCTCTTCCTAAGTGGCAGTGGAATAGTGGGTGCGTGGGTTTGTCCATGTGTGGGCAAACAATGGAAGGCATAGCCTGGGGGAAATTCAGGCAGCTCTAATTTAAAAATAAATTAAATGGGTAGGAAAGCAAATATGCAGATGCTGAGAATTTGGCCACACTGTAAAGAAACTCTGGGATTTCCCATTCAGCAACTGGCTAGAATGGCAGATTTTGCAATGAGATATACTAGCTTCAGTCCTGAAGCTGAGTTGGTTATTTGCTGTGGTTGGCATTCTGTTGAGAGAATAGAAGCAGGAATGTGGGCTCAAGAGATACTGCGGCTCAAGAGTTGCTATGGATATTATGAAAATGTGCCAGTAAATCATTAAATCTCAGTCCAGAAACACTGTGATTTCCAGCCATCATACGACACAGACGCTCCCTTTGGGCTTAGCAAGGCTGCCTGCTCTTATAGCAGATGGACCCCTTGGAATACAGCACAAGAGCTGTATGGAATACAGCACCAAGGGCCATGGTATTGCCTGAAGCATGTAGGCATGGGTTGATTAATCTCATCCACTTCTTGCATGCAATGGGACAAACTATTTAGCAAGCATTAGTCACAGAAAATAAATTTCCATTTTCAGGAGTTCTGTCACTCTGTGTGTACATGAAGAGGCAGTATCTGGTGTAGCTTCCCCTATAAGCTCCTGCAAACTCTGTAAAGAGAAGTGCTTAGGAATCATTGCGATAGGTATAGATTGTACCAAACAGCTGTCTGAAGGGGAAAACTGGCCTCATTTTCCTCTGACTTGACACCTCTCATGCAGATAGTCTCTTTTGCCCTTCAGGATGGCGCTAGACAAATGGCTGCTTCCACCAGACTTTTTGAGGTGCATCTTGTGATACATTGCATCTTCTTGAGTCACATCCTTAATGATGGCATTGGTTACACTAATACTTTAACTCCTCTTACCCTGTCACAAAGGATGTGGTATTTGAACTGGCCAGTGACAGAGAAAATTGTTATGGAGCCTGAAATGTCATGATTTTGCTGTTCTTGAAATAGCTCAAAGAGTTTTTGGTAGCAAAGCTGAAAGGACACTACTAAGGCAAATGAAGATGCACAGTGTTGCACACCCTAAGTACTATACACCGTTTGTACTAGAGTATATGAGACTAGGTAGTCTTGGGATTAAGAAGGCCATTTATGTGTTGAACCTGTCGTTATTCATAAATAAACTACGAGAGTGGCTGGAGACAGCTTTCCTTTAGGCTCAGATTTGCATGAAGGCATAGATAAATGCATTCATTGCTCTCCATGTCTACAACTGCTCGGGTACTTTCATCTGATTGCTGCAGCTCATGTTGATTTTGCGCTGATGAAGCTTTGACTGAGTTGTCCTATTTTTATTTGGCTGGCACCCTGCCCTTGCTATAGCAAATACTAACGGTACTTGTCAAGGACAGTACTGGGAACTTCAGTTTGCTGAAGTGAGCAGGGGAAGCAAAAAAAGGGGAAAAAAATAGATTCGTGTTGAATCCACCTTGGCAGATGGTCAGATGACACATCTTGCAGGACATCCTGGGAATTCCAGGGATCCACAATGAAGAAAACAAACCTGACTGGATATTTTCTTATGAGTCTTGGCAGCGTTTCATCTCTGTAGCATCAGTGGGCAGACACAAGCGCGCACTGATGTTGCCCTCCTGATTAAACCAAGATTCATCTGCGTATTCCAGTTCTTCTAGCAAAAACAACTGGAGAGGGCAGTGTGTATTGATATACATAAGAATCATTGCAATGGGATTGGCATTAACAGTTTACCTCATTAGGGAGAAGAATGCTAAGTTGATTCATAAGTTTCCTTCCCAGTACTACTCGAGTTAGCACAGATAGTGTCTTTATTCCCTATCCTTTTGTCTCTATCAATGTTTTATCTATGAATATTCTTTATAACATTTTCTAGCTAAATTAGCTTAAACTGTTCTTTTTTCTTGCTAAATAGAGTTGACCTTTTAAATCCTGCTTTATGCCTACTTCCTTTGTAGATTCCATTAGATATTACTATTAATTTTTCCTTGTAAGAAATAATATTTTTTGACTTTTTCCTCCTTTTCTTTTAGCACCGAACTTAACATCGCTTCATGTGTTGTACTGTCAAAATGGGCCTTTGGGAAATTAATTACTGTTGCAGGTGAAAGGTGTTAGAATAAATCTGATGAAAGCACAGTCTCTTTTTTTGTGTTTCCCAAATCCCCTGTAAGATTTAATGTATGCCCTGCAGCAGAAGCCAAACTTTTTTCTTTCCCACCCCCTGCCCCCTCAAAGTTGGCCATGCAAATGAGAAAATATTCTGCCTAATTATGCCCAGAGAGTTTTAATTTCATTTATTACAGTCCCAGGCTGGGACTGAAAAAGCAAACACTTAGTACTACAATCACTCTCACACAAATACCTGCAGTGCATTACAGAAATTATTAAGGAAAAAAAAGAAAAAAGCCCAAAGCAAAAACAAATAAGAAAACAAACAAACAACAACAAAAAAACCAACCAAAAAAAAAAAACCCAAAAACCAAAACCCTAGAAACCAACACCTAGAAACATACCATCACTCACATTTTGACATCCATTATTTTCATTCTCTCTAGTATTCTTATTTTCAGCATTTAGTGTCTTCTCTGCAGAAATGCCAATCATTTCACAGTCTAGATTTTTTTTTCTTTTAAGGAAATCCTCTTACATTTTCCCTTCTTGGTTTTATAGCATTGAGTCAGATGTTTTCAGATAACACATTTAAAAATGTGCATGGCAGTAAGTGAATGGGTGATGGGATGAGTTCATAGATACATTGAATACCAGGTTGGAAAGGACCTCAAGAATCATCCTGTCTAACCTTCCAGGGTAAGAATATAGATTAAGTGACATGCCTCAGCTTGTGATCATTTGTATAACCTTAAAAAAGATTAATTCAGTTCTGTGCGTGATTATTTTTCCCCTCAGCTTTTGTCTCTTGCCTATTTCCAACACAGGCTTCAGTGGTCATGTTTACAAGTAGCAGGGCAAACACTGAAGCTTGGTGTCTCCATACAGTTTCTGTTTTAGTTAAGGAAATTGTGGACAGGTTTTCAAAAAGTTTCCCTTTCTAAAGCTTGTGTTGATACTTTGTAAAACACTGACAATTTGCTTTGTGCAGAAAAAAAAATATAATATTGTTAGACGTGTTTCTTTTTCATCTAATTGTCATTACAGAATGTACCTCTTTCTCTGTACTAAACCCAAAAGAAAACACTAGGCATAATGATATGTAAGTGTAAGGGGGAAAATATCTTAAATCCAAACTGTTTTCCATGGCAGGGAAGGAAAAGTTGAAAAAGTTACCTTACTGACTTAATTCCCTGCAAAGATGCATACACAGTGGGGAAAAAAATTAGAAATTGAGAAATGCATGATATTCTGTAAGAGTTGAGGAACCCCTTCAGTCCTTCCCAATGTATACACTTACATCACAAATTAGACATGCTAACTAGTGTACTGGACCTGAGTAAGGTATTTGACTCTGTCCCACATGGCATCCTGAGCATGAAACTGGAAAAACATGGACTTGATGGGCGGAGCACTGCTGGATAAGGAATTGGCTGGATGGTCGAACCCAGAGAGTGGTGATCAACAGCACAATGTCCACCTGGAGACCAGTGACAAGTGGTGTCCCTCAGGGGTCA
>VWZE01024125.1:431259-456259 GCA_013396675.1 Eubucco bourcierii | reverse complement strand
GAGAAGGCTTTGAGGGGACCTGATAGTAGCCTTCCAGTATCTGAAGGGGGCCTACAGGAAGGCTGGGGTGGCACTATTTACAAGGTCTTGTACTGACAGGACAAGGGGCAATGGGTTTAAACTGGCAGAGGGGAGATTTAGACTGGATGTTAGGAAGAAGCTCTTTGCAGTGAGGGTGGTGAGGCACTGGAACAGGTTGCCCAGGGAGGTTGTGGCTGCTCCTTCCCTGGAGGGGTTCAAGGCCAGGTTGGATGAGGCCTTGAGTAACCTGTACTAGTGGGAGGTCTCCCTGCCTATGGTGGGGAAGGGTGGAACTAGATGATCCTTGAGGTCCCTTCCAACCTTACCATTCTATGATTCTACTTAAACCGTTGTACATAGCTCATTTTGGAGTGTGAATCTTGAAAACTCCCTTAATACCACCCAAGTTTTATGATGGATGGACAGGATGCAGAAAAACTTCACCTGGACTAGTATATGAGCTTTGTACTGTCAGTTGAGCTTGGTCTGTTGTAGCTGTAAAACAAGAACATGTTTGTAGGAAGCAAAGTTTCTAAAAATAGTCACAATGGAAAATGCTGCCTCTGAAGAGGAGGGAATTTTCTGCACCTTGTGTGTCTTTAATGTGAATGGAAGAGAATGCTCAGATTATTTGAGCAATGACATGGTTTCATTTTGTCTACCCTGTCTTAATTTTAAGGCTTTTTGTTTTCCCTGACTTTGTTTCACACATACAAGAGCAGCTGCAGAAAACAATGATTGAGGCCCTTGAAGGGAGCACTTATCTGTAGCAACAGTGCTTGAATGTAAAACAGACAGGTTCTTCAGATTCATTTCCCACGTTCACATCACTGAATCTGTTTTGGAGACAGATTGTTTTTTAAATTGGCATTATTCTTTTCCAGATAAATTTGTTTATTTTCACATGAAGCAATGCAATGGTGCTGAATTCAAATCTCATTTACCTGATGCTGCTGCAAAACAACTAAGAGCAGTGCTGATCTGCCCCTTGAAATACATTCAGTAGATTCTCTAAGGGATAACTACAGATCCAGTTTAAACAGGGTGAATTCCTTTCTGTAACTGAAATGGCTTGTACATGTGGAAAGATTTTGGAGTTTAAGATACTTAGCTTTTGTATTTAGTACAGTGAAGGGACTTCCTGCTAGTGCTGGAAAAAGAATTTACCCTCAGTGAGACCTCTGTGGAGGTAAAATGGCAGTTTGAGGGTTGGTAGGAGGTTTTGTAAGTGGCTTTTGAAATCCAGCTTGAATGTGGAATTGAGTTTTAAGGGGTACCTGAATAGACCTCCTTTGCTATTCCTTTAGAGTCAAAAGTCAAGGGATGTGCAGCCCCATGATAAATTAAAGGCCAACTATGAGGGTTCATGTAGGATATAATATCCTGTCCTTGTTTGTTTGATTTTTGCAGATGACTTTTGCTTTGTAAAATGATGAATTCTAAATGGAACAGCTGTCTGTACAGGATTGTTTATTTGTTTTCCTTTTTTCATTTCATTTTATTTGTATTAAATCTTTTCTGCTGATGCCAAGCCAAACTGTCAGCACATTTATGTCTCTTAAAAATGTAGGTGTTATAACAACAAAGCAATCAAATCATTAAAAAAAATACCTTTTACCTAAAGCATAGATAACAGGTTTTTTTTCCCCTTCACTTGTTCCAATTGCAGCACAACTTCATCCCTCCTACAGTTCTGTCCCAACCACATGCCTGAGGGCAGTTGGCATCAATGTTCAGATCTTCTAAATGTTGCTTTCACAGTGGTATGCAAGTGCAGAGTATGAGAAGGTGGCCATGTATTTTAAAAATTCAGTCATCAGATTTTGCAAATATCAGGAAGAAGAAAAATTTAGCTTTGTGACAATTTTTTAAAAATGATATCTGTTCACACTGATAGAGTAAATGATTTCCAACATGGAAAAGAAAGATTGTCTTTGTTCACTTCACTGTTCTGTTTGTATTCCCTGACTTCTCATGACATAATAGATAAAGAAGAGAAAATGTAGATGGCTTAAAAAAGAAGAGAAAATAAAATGTTCTACAACACTTTTTAAAAAACCTGATTCAACGCTTCACAGCCCTTTTGGTAAAGATTTTTTTCTTAATATCCAACCTAAACCTTCCCTGATGCAACTTGAAGCTATTTCCTCTTGTCAAGATGGACTGATGCCCATCTTGCTACACCTCCTTTCAGATAGTGAGTAATGTGGTCTCACCTGACCCTCCTTTTCCTCATCCTATAGAACCCCAGTTGCCTCAACCACCCCTTTCGTGGCTCCCACTCTTACTGTGCTCACATTTGTACTCCCACTCTTGTTTCCCCCTGGATTTCTGTTTGTGGCAAAATAGTGGACTAGGTTTCCCTAGCTAAAAAGAACTACCAGAACTAGAGGGAGGAAAGGAGAAAAAGGAGAAAGAGTGAGTGTAAACAATATTAAGACAAGATGCAAAAGAAATAAAGACTCCAAATCTTTTGGCTTTCCTCGGCACACGTTCCCTCGATTATCACCCCTTCTCAGCTTCTCTATTCTCTTGCAGCTATAGAAAACTGAATGTTCAGCATTGAAACAGGCTGCCCAGGGAAGTGGTAGTAACAACACCATCTCTGCAGACTTTTAAAAAACCTGTAGATGTATTGAGGGACGTGGTTTAGTGGTGACTTTGCAGTGCTAGGTTAATGGCTGGATTTGATGATCTTAAAGGTCTATTCCAACCAAACTAATTCTGTGATTCTATGTGCTCCTGTGGTACTTTCTTTTATAATACTCTGGTCTTCATTTGTTTTCTCCTTGGTAAACCCTGAAGTTACATGTTGTCTGTGTAGGAACGCTGGTGGATTTCTCTTTGAAATGCTTGTCCGATATCCCCTTGTAACCATTTCTTGAACCAAAATGTTGTTTGGCAAGAAATTCTGCAGATTTACAGCTCAGTAGAGCAATGCCAAAATGACCTCAATCTATTGAGATCAGTGGAAAGACACTTATTTTACATTTTACTGAAGGAAAGTATCAGCTGTTACAATAACACTGTGCATTTCATCATAACATCTGTTCCTATTTTATCCCTGTTAATGTTATATTTGTTAATTTTACATGAAATAACTGCAAACCATAAACAGGAAAACATGCTGAATTGAAACTAATTTGAGGTATGATTTAGGCAAATGCTAGTCCTTTCTTGACAGAGAAATATCTTAAATTTCATGTTTTTCTTGTTGAGTTTTAGGGATTTCATGGTTGTCACCAAATTTTGTATATTGACAGTCTTAATATTGAGAATATGTGCTCCTTTTTCTGTCTCCAATAGTTTGTTGGGTATTTTTTTTTATTTCCCCTCTTTATTTAGAAAGAATAGAGTAGTGCAGGCAGGATGTGTTGTGCTGACTATAAGAAAATCTGAGAGGTGCTTATTGAAAGTACCGGGTTTATTTCCAGTCAAGTGTAACATCAAATGTGTAGAACTCCTTCAGCCTTCCCACTCAAGTAATTTTGTCATTGTTATTTCTTCATCATTCCTATCAAAGGGGCAATTTCTGCCCTCTAATATCTATGCAGCTTGTCCTTTGAATTCAAAAGAAGCACACATACAGTTTTAGAGGTGAATGTTTTATCGAAGGACAGTGAATGCTTTTGTGCAGGCTCTGCATATTGTTCACTTAGTTGGCTAAGGTGTGTGTTTTCCAGCTTGGCTGAAGGGAGGGAACATTTTATTTGCTTCATTTATTTTTTATAAGACTTGTTCACCATAATATATTCTATGAATTACTCTGGATTCTGGAAGATCAGAGTCCCTGCTCTGTCACAGACTGTCTTAGGCAAACAATTAAATTTCAGTGTTCAATTTACGATAATTACAAAAGCTGAGTTGAAATATTTGTTTGTTTTAGTTGCAAATAGGCCAGGGGCTGCCTGCTACAATTTTTTTGGCAATTCAGCCTTCTGTGATACCACTTCTTTTGGTAACATTACTTGATTCTACTGGAACGCAAATATGAATTTATATTTTTAAATGCATGCATTTAAATCCTTCTCCATGAGAATCCAACACAATTAGAAAATGGAACAATCTGTGATTTATTCATTCCTTGATTAATTTTAATCATAGCTATTTCTTAATTTGGAGTTCTCTGACAATTAAGATAAATTTTGCTTCTAATGAAGACACAACTGTTCAACTAGAATGGGATTATGGTAATTACTAAAGTTGCAAAGAAATTTGTTTCCTAAGCTCTTAGAAGGGTTGGTTATCTGACCAAAAACAAGATCAATGCAGTTAGTGCTAATTAAAGCAAATAGACAAAGGAAAAAAAAAAAAAAAGGCTTAATTCTGAATTTATGAATATCATTAAAAGTTTACAAGGCTAGTTTAACTTGCATTTTGTGCATCGTTGGGTTAAGAGAAAGAGTCTGCATTTTTAAGACAAGTGACCTTCAATTTTGTGTAAAGCCTTTGAAAGGAAATGGTTTTAAGGGAATAATGTGGCTAAGTTTCTGATACAAACCACAAATGACTAGTAATTAGCTCTACTGCATTGGTTTAATTAATAAAAGGTAGCTTAAAATAGGCAGAAGACGTATTTGTCCATTACATGATGATATAAATTGTGGTAATAACACACCATTTTTTTTTTACCCCTTTCCAAAGACTTCTGTTAATATCAGATATCTCTTGTTGCCAGCACCCATGTGATATTAATATAACTGCTGCTGTTGTGTAAGAGACATAAATGATTTTTTATCACCAAAAATCACACAGAATTAAAGGTGATATGCTGAGGGCAAAGTCAGGTATGACTAAAGCACAAAAAAGAGCAGAGCTGCTCTTAGGGGAAAAATCCATACATATCACCATAAAGCTGTTGAACCTCTGTGCTTCTCCATCAGCCTTTGTGACAACGCTGTTGGGGAGTTGCTGGTTTGAGGTAGCTGGCATAGTCCTGCAGAGCATAGCTGATTGCAGATCATGCACCAACCAGCTCTGTTTATGCCTTCCTGTAGGCTGCTCTTGCTTTCTTCAGGATCAACACAAAGCCTCTAAATTTCTCTTCATCATTGACGTGTGGATGTAATGACAGAGGAGCTGGCTGGATGTTAAACTGTGTTAAATTTTGTTGGTTGCTTCCATATTGTACAATTAAAAGCCAAAACTCTCGTCCCCTCTCAGATTTCCTTCTTTATAAGGATAGGGCAAACCCAACAGTTTTTGCCATCTCTTTTATTTCTTTTTTGTTTTAGTAATAAGGTGTTCTCCATAGATCTGAAAAATGCTGCCTGTTGAGCTGGAAAACCACACTTGTGTTTCCTGTTCTCTCTCTTTTGTATTTAAGCCCAGTGATTAGTAGAAGCCATAACCATGATTTCTGTAAGACCAGTATAGCTTATAATTGTCTTTAATGGTGCTACAGATAGTTATAAATAACATACTTTATTCTTCAATTACTTCTGTCTCTAATATTTTAATATGAAATAATATAATAATTGAGTATGCATTAATTAAATTCAATATTTCATATTAATATTTGATCTTAAAATATTATGTACAATGGTATAAAAACCCAAGAAAACCTTAGTTCTATAGCAAATCTTAGACTCACACACACAGGTGAGTTTGTACTTCTGAGTTTGTAACTGTGTACTGTGCATGCTGTGTACTTGCATGTAGCATAGTGAGGACAACAGGTTAGTCTAATAGGCCTCTGTGTCAAAAATCAGTGTTTGGTGGCTCTAAACAGCCTTGTACTCAAGCATGTTGATGAATCCTTGACTGGTGGGACTGTTGAAGATGATGACTGCTAGTGACATAGAGGTTTTCTGCTTGCGTGTATTAAATGCATTTTAATTTAAAGGATTCTTCAGCCTGGAGAAGAGAAGGCTTCAAGGAGACCTTATAGTAGCCTTCTAGTATCTGAAGGGGGCCTACAGGAAGGCTGGGGAGGGACTATTTACAAGGTCTTGCAACGACAGGACAAGGGGCAATGGGTTTAAACTGGCAGAGGGGAGATTAAACTGGATCTTAGTTCTTTACAGTGAGGGTGGTGAGACACTGGAACAGGTTGCCCAGGGAGGTTGTGGATGCTCCCTCCCTGAAGGTGTTCAAGGCCAGGTTGGACGAGGCCTTGAGTAACCTGTACTAGTGGGAGGTGTCCCTGCCTATGGCAGGGGGTTGGAACTAGATGATCTTTGAGGTCCCTTCCAACCTTACCATTCTATGATTCTAGAAAAACACAGACTGAAAGTCATGGTTAAAGGCAATATGCACACTTAAATGCAAAATAATTTTAAGGATGAGATGAACTACAATAAAATTATGTTTTCAGCTAGTACATTAGTGACTTCACCAGTAACACAGCTGAAAGATCTGGAGTTTAAAAAAAAAGGATCTGAAACTCAATTTACAGCAAAGCAAACCCTAATGGATTACTGGTCTGTATGAGATAAATTGATTGCCTGTTTTCTATCCACCCACCCATCACAATTGAATTAGTGGTATAAACATGTTACTCATTTTTCAAAAGCCTGAAAGAGATTATCTAATATACAGTATGGGGTGGGAGTTGGGGAGGTGAGGAAAGAAAAGGGAAACAATGGTAAAATCTGCTTCCATTTAGGCTGGTGTAACTCCATGGCGCTGCCTGCATTTACATCAGTGTACTTCAAATCAGCATTCACGTCTTGTCTTGGAGATTGAATTTCTCCCCCACAGCTTTTGTTTCCATTCACTTCCCAAGCTGCATGCTATTGTGTCTCTCTCTTCTCTCAATAATTTGCTTCACAATAATACTTTAGAGGCATACCAACTAAAATGAGGAGAAAGAAGAGAGCATACAGAACTCATAATTAAAGCATATTTTTCTTCTCACTTCTGAGATTTTCATGCAGTTTGTGTTTCCACAAATGTAACTTGACCTAATTATAATAGTAATGATGACCATTTAATCAGAGAACTGGGGATTCTCTTTGAAAAAAAAAAGATTTCAACAGCATTTCCATCTGTAACTTCTCTTTCTCTGCTCAGAAAGTTTGTGACACTTTAATTGTTATAACAAGTGGAGGACAAATTGAATGTTTTTATTGAGAGTTACCTTTACCTATTTGCTGGATACATTAAATGTTGTTGCTTTCAGTGTTTGTATCTGAAGTGATCAAAGATCAGAGGAATAAGTAATGATTTCAGGTACTATACGGTGATTCAGCCGTAGGAAACTCATACCTGAATAAGGAGTTGAAACAGATTTTTGTTTGGTTTTTTTTTTTCCAGCACACAATTTTACTGATATGTTTATAATTTTGTTTTTGTGTTTCAAAAAAACCCCAACTGTCTCCAATTAGATGTTTACCCAACTACTGTGAACATGGAGGAAAATGCTCTCAGTCCTGGACCACCTTTTACTGTGATTGTAATGACACAGGCTACATGGGAGCTACCTGTCATAACTGTAAGTAAAGTCGCTTGTACAGTGCTAACTACTGCCAACGGTATATCAAAGCTACTTCAACTGGCACATAAACTAGAAATGAGCTTTGTCAGAGGTCATGTTGTATTAGAGGATGTAGCATGTCCTGACATGGTTTAAACAAGTCAAGAATAGGGCTGGAAATTCACAGGAATACATTTATAAATATCCATATTTCTTGACAAATGTTTTGGAGAACAAAAAAACCAGATTATTTTTCTCTCTCTCTTTTTTTTTTTCCTAATTGACAAAGAGAATTTTAAATTCAGTTATGTTACATACACATCACAGACACATCGGTCATTATAAATTTAGTTGAATGTAGCTGGTCTGAGCTGGATGATTTTACTCTGTGTTTGGAGCTGTGTATCACTTTAGCAAGATGACATTCTTTACTTTTAGATAATCGGAAAGTTCATGTTGCAAGAATTTTTCAGCTGTTTAAAGTTTGCAATTTTGCTGAACTACTATTTGTGCTGCTGCTATTAGCAAGAGACAGTACATGCAGCATTTAGCTACTGAAATCCACAATGTAAGGAATATTAAAGGTATTTTATAGGTTTAAAAAAAAAATAAATCAAACACTAGAGGCACAGCATGCTGGATGTTCTAAAAAAAAAAAAAATATTAGAGAAGGGAGATGCCAGTATAAAGTCTGTTTATACATCTGACTGTAAGGGAAAATAGAAGATGAGGGAAAACTTTCTATTCTGTTACTGGAAATAAAGAGAGAAAAGAGTAAGTTAGAACAGCAATTCCAAGATCACAACTGTAGCCACTGCAGGTGTTTGATGAGCACTCAGACCACAGACTGATGAGATACGTTTTTCCTTGTTAAGTTAAAAATAAGAAGAGAAGGAAATGTACTTACAGGCTTGAAGCTGAGAATGTTGGCAACTGTACTCTGATTCTGGATACTTTTTTGGTTGGCTAATTAATGGTGAAATCATTTGAGGTGTGGGCTCTGCAGCTGACAGAGAGATGTGGTTGAGAGGTTTATTTGTAGATTTGTCATCTGAACTGTCATTGTAAGCACAAAAGAAGTTAAGAGTTTGGCACAGAAATTGTGTCAATTCAGATGAAGGGTGGGAAGAAAAATGCTGAGTTTAGAAATTGGAAAGAGGATTTAATTTTTGTCCAATTTTTTGTCATTCCAGAAGGCATTGCCCCTCTTTAAATCCTCCAAACCCAACAGAGAGCACGTGCAGTGATTGAGCCCATAGCAGAGTTTTTACACCAGCTGGTGGCTGGGACAAAACTAGTTGGCAATCCACTGGGGAGAAGGGAGAGGCTCCTTGGGCAATAAAGAAGCCTGTTGCTATGGACCATCAAATGCAATAAGGGATGCTAACCTCTGGGCTACAGCTGCTCTGTCGTATTAGCTTAGGGCCTGAGGCTCTCTCTATGTCTGTCTCTTCCAGCTCAGTGCAGCTTGTGTCCAGAGGAGAGCGCTTCATTACTGCACAGGGTTGGTTCATTACTGGTTTTCCCATTAGACATTTTCAGGGAGCTGATGGCAACTCTCCTTCTGCTCTCAAAGGCACATACATAGCTGCTGTTATTAGGAGTTCACTGATGTAAAAAGTATTCTGAAAAGTTTTTCAGAAAGATCTTTTTTTAAGCAGATCAAGCTGCACAGGCATGTGATGTAGAGCTATTCAACTGCTCGGCTTATTTACAACCCTATTATCAACAGCTAATTTGATTCCAGCTAGATTGTGGAGCCAGCTGCCCTGCAAGCCAAGCAGTGCTGATAAACTGCATTTCTTAGTCTGGAGAAATGTGTTCATGTGCTTGAAATGTGCAATGAGACCATTTCAAAGCCGGTGGGCAAATGCAAACTGCTGATAAGAAACCTGCAGAACAAGAGACGTTATCGCTCAGCTGATAGCGGCTGACATACAGTAGTACCTTGCAGCAGGTGAACGAAAACCACAGATCCCATCACAGCGCAACTCCAGAGTGTCCTCAATGAACAGACAACTCTTCCAATCATGTAATTCAGTGTAGTTCTATCAAAGTAAACCATCTGATTTCTTAAGTTTTGAAACATTATCTCAACAAGTTTTGATTTTGACGAGAACACTGAGGCTGACAGGCTTGAAATTGAACTTAGACCACTTTGGAGAGGCTATTTCTTTTATTAAGCCGCCCTTCAGACCCAAGTCCATGCAGCAACAGTGGGGAGATTTAACTGGCAGTCTGCTCCAAGTCACACACAGTGTGAATAGTTTCATTGTCAGCTGAGTTTCTCTTCTGTTGGAGTAGCAATGTGAATTTTGTCTCTTTTTGGTGTGATGTTTGTAAGAGGTGGTTAATATGCTACACTTTTAGAAAGCTTCATGATACGCATTTACAAACCTAATTAATTTATGTTTTATCAGCTCATAATAAGAGACTCTTATCATTTTAAGAACAGAAATCTGAAGATGATGCACTGTCCCTAACTTACTGTTATCATCTGTAAAATGTTGAAATACATTCTGTGGTTGATACGTAAGCAGTTTTACTGCTTTCTTCCAAATACTTATGGACTGCATTCTGCTGTGAGAAGCAACTAACAATGAGGCTATCTCTGCTCCAAAGACTTTGCTGTTAAGTTTCTGACAGAGAAAATCATCCTGGAGCCAGTGATGGAGTGCCAGGGAATCTTCACCCACATCTTAGGTGGCAGTCTCAGGTACATAATTATTGCTAGGCTTTCTTGTAAGCAAAAAAAAGTAATAAAATGGAGATTAAAAAAGAAGAAAGCATTGAATGCTCACAGGCATGAAGAAGTGACATGAGAGAAGGCAATAATGTCCTTGTTTGAAAACCAAGAGGAGTTTGTAACCGGAGGAGTTTGACATTTTTGACAAGGCAAATACCAGAGTCGTAACAAGTAGATAGGTTGGAAATATGCCATGAAAACCAAAGATAAATAATTTGAGTTTGATGTAACAGAGAGGAAGTAGACAGTGGCAAGGCAGAACAGTAAGGTGATAGAAGACACAGTTGAGAAAATGTTAGCATGACCACATCAGATACAGGCAACAAGATTGCATCTGTCATGACTGAAAATGGGTATACTTGAAATTCAAGATGTGTGGATAAAGCAAAAGGGCACATCTCAAGACACACATAAAGAACTAGCTGGGTCTAGACGTTGTCTTAATACAATCTTCCTAGAAGCAGTCAATCTTTTGCAAACCTCCTGCTCGCTCAAAATCCTTTCTGGTCTTGAAAGCTCCTAAACTGTCACAGGAGGTGTGGCAATCTACCTGATCCAGATGAAGACCCACCACTGGAAGGTTATAGAATCATGTCCCATTAAACAGCTATTCTGTGACAGGCAAGTTGGGGACTGACCTGCTGGAGAGCAGTGAAGGGGAGAGGGAGTCCTGGTGGATGGAAGGATGGTCATGAACCAACAGTCTGCTCTTTTGGCAAAGAAGGCCAGTGTCATTATGTGGCGTATTAGAAGGGCTGTGCTTAGTGGTTATAAATATGTAAGGAGTGAGTGCCAGGAGGATGGAGCCAGCCTCTTGTGATTTGCTCTAGGTGATCCTGCTCTGGCAGGGAGGCTGGACCAGATGATCTTTTGAGGTCCCTCCAACCCCTAACATTCTATGATTCTGTAAGTTTCACCCTGAATTCTCATCTAGTCCTGCTTCTCGTCCTTTCTTCTCTGAACTTAGCTATTAGGTAAAACCCATTGGTGTTTTCTGGATTTCAGTAACATATGGGGAGACTCTGAGTGTTTTCTAAACAGATCATTTCGTTCGTAGCTTATCGCCTGGTGCATAAGCCAATTCTTTGTTTAATGATTGTCAGTCCTCCTTCAAATGCTACTACTTATGGAATATTATCAATACCTTCCAAGTATTTTGTTGAGGGTTTTTTCTGGGGGTGAGATTTTTTTCTTGAAAGGGGGAAGGAGGATTTGCATTTACCTCTCATCATTCCAGCTTCCCATACAATTCGCATCTTCTTGCTGATTAGTCACAGCACTCATTAACAGTTGTGTTCTCATGCCTGTATTACCTGTAGCTGTGAAACTCCCAATCACAGGATAATGTTTTGCTATCACAAATGCATGTGGACATGTAATTCAGTGAAGGATACAGAACTTGCACTGACTGTCCCCAAGTGCCCATTTCACTGCTTGCACTTTGGGGAAACTAGGATTCATGGAATAAACCCTGTGGGATATTAAGCCAGTGGCAGCTGAGTTACCTTTGCTCGTGTATGAGTTTGTTGTGCTTTAGTTTCTCCACCTCTTTTGGGAATAAGATCTGATTTGCAGATATATTAGAAGGTATGTTATCTATATTGTCTACTAAAATGGTACGGATTCTTACCTTGGAAGCTACTGTTTGCTAACTGCTACTTGAGCTGATCTCAAGCTGAAAGAGTGCTTTGAGGATACAGTCTCTGTAAAATGCATGGGTTTGATTTTTTTTGGTTTATCTTATAAATGTGCTTCACGCAGCTTGCGTTTATATAGGTTGGAAGATTAGCTCAGCTGAAGCCTTTTTAATAAGAGATACTTTCTCAGATTCTGCAGTGTGGTAAGTAACCTCCTGATCCATCAGGTATTGGAGTAGTCCGATATAATCCAGATAGAAGATGATCCTTTATGTAATCACATGTATGAACTATAGCAAAAGAGATAATAATGTAGTGTTTGTTCTCTGTTTGCAGAAACACTGTTGTTAGTACACAACTAGAGAAAAAGGCCTGGATGGGGAGTCGGATCATCTAGTTTTTGCTGTCTGATACTGTGACTGTGTCACACTGTGAACTGTTTTCAGAACTTGACTAATCTCAGTGTGAGATAGGATGTCCATGGTAAATTCATGAACTGCCTCTAAACACACCAGTTTAGAGACTGTGGTCTAGGGGGAGGCTGTTGTAGCTTAGACATGCAGTAGGCAACTGAAGCTAGATCAGAATTATAGGTGGGGAGGAATTATAGATGTGAATTTATACAAAGTATTTTAAATTGAAAAGTCATAGTTTAAAACCTACATAGACATCTCTTTCTTACTACTAATTCTCCTTGTAATTACCATATGATAGTGAAAGCAGCAGGACAGTGTAAAGTGGCCCCAAGATACAAAATGTTTTAACTTCACTGCAAGATAATGATTAGTAATCTTTTCTTTCTATGACTTGCACTAGTTTCTTAGCCTCATCTTCTCCTTCTGTATTGCTATTATTTCTATATGTAATAATTTTCAGATGACCTTTACGCTTAGATGTATTTTTTTTTAATTCCAAAAAGTGATGAACATTGGTATAGAAGATGATAAGAATCATAAAATAATGGTTTTACTCTTCATGTTCTGGCAATGTCAACACATCCCAAATTAACAGAATGTAGTTTAATTCTGGATATTTGCTTTGGTGAGTGGTCTATCTTGCACATACAGACATATGTTCTATTGGCCTAGGTAATTCCATCTAATAACAGAAAAGTCATATAATTACTGATATGAAATAAACCTAACATAACTTCAGGCTTTGCAAATGTACTTTTTAGTATTAATATGCTTTACCACATATATAATTTTTGTTCTTAAAAGCTTAATATAGCTTCAACCAGATTGTTAGCAGTACTAAAACTGGATCGTGAAGTGCCAGCCATGGATTTGGTAATTCTGCTGTGTTCTAAGGCAGGGAGATGCGTACACATTTGCTGGCCAGGCAAATGAGGCACAGAGAGTTTCAGTCCACCAAATGTCTAAAAGTGAGTCTGATCATGTAATTTACATGTCCTGAGTAACCAGTTTTCCTGTCTGAGATTCTTGGAGCAGTTTTTTTCCATGTGTATTTAAACACCTTGCTGTTCTTTGGCTAAATGCAACATGCTTAATATTCATATCAAGCCTTCAGTAATTTACTTGACATTCCTGAATATTTTTGTTCAAACCATGCTTCTGGTATATGAATTTTCATTGTTTATTTTGTAATAATTTGCTGTCTTATTAATGCTTTCCCTTCACTTTGTGTATCTGCAAATTATACATCTGCAATTCTCAGTGGTGTTCATTTAAAAAAAAAAAAAAAAAAAAAAAAAAGTTTATCCCTGTGCCTGACATTTCCTAATAAATAACACAGAGGATATTCCATTTTGGGACTTCAGAACTGAGCATGTTGGCGAGTAACTCAATCCCCCTTTGAAGCCTGTCTGAATTAGATATGACCCTCAGAATAGGAGTAGCAGTAATTTGAAGAGCAAAGCTGAAATACCATGCTCTTGCACTGTGTCCTTCAAGTATTTTTGATTTCTCCTTTCCCTCTAACATTACTCTTAAAATGATGTGGGTCTTCCTGACTGCTTTCTTATAGCAGCAGGACTTGCAGGTCACCGTGCACCAGCGCTGGGCAGGGGCTGCTGGGGTATGTGACTGACACAGCTGCCTTCAAAACTCAGCAGGGAAGTGACAGGTGGGGATAGGCTGACATGACCTTTTGTACCTCAGCTAGGGGGAGCCTTAGTTTGAATTGTAGGAAATTGTCTAATCCCCAAGTGTAATGGAAGGATCCCTCACAAACATCCATTTAGGTGACATTGTGGTGAAAGTAATTTTAAAGCCAGCTATGGAAATAACATTTTCTTTATCAGATGAGTGAATACATATTTTAAAAAGGAAAAATAAGCCATCTGTCATCCAGGCACATCACAGTGGGGACTGCATCAGTCTGTCAACAGTAGAACTGTCAAAATCCAGTTTTCGAGAGTACAGATTTCATTTTCTGACGTTTAACAAGACAATTGTATTGTAAGGGTGAGAATGATGATCATTCCCAGACTTCACTGCCTGTGCTAATCCCTCTACTGTTGGAGTGAGAAGAGAGGAAGAAACCTCCCATTGCATGTTGTTTTATTTGTTATTGAGAAACATCCTTGATTGAGCACTCATTACTCAAAGACCGTAAGAACAAAATTGTCAGGTCTGAGGTGCATAGGCAAAGGGTGGAATGGTCTGCCTTCAGGAGCTCTAAGCATTTTGGTGAGCATGCTTAATTCAGTCTGTGTCAGCATTTGTCCCTGTCATTTGTCCAAGGTCAGTCCAGGGCTGGTTGCATATCCAAACTGAATCCTCAGCTCTTACTGGCCTTTCCAATCTCACCAGTATGTAATTTTACACCTCAGAATACAATAGTAATAATTATTAAAGGGCTATTTTTGCTTTTTTTGCATCTAGGGTGCAAAGAATTACAAAGCAATGAAATGAGTCCCAAATGATCTGGCAGTAAGTGTTCTGCCTGAAATTTTTCCATGATTGTGCAATTGCTAGAGCATAGCAGCATCTCTCTTGCTGCTGTGTTTCAACTAGGGAGTGGAGTGGACAGTGTCAGCACCTCCCAATTAAATCAAGAATTCAAGTTCCTTACATCCTTTAATGTTTTTGATTTTTTTATGTTCCCATGAAATGTTATTTCCTTCTAAGAAATTTATCAGCTATTTGGAAAATCTAGAAATTACAATACTAGAGGATTCATTTTGGTAATCATGTCTAGTACACCTCAAATTCTGATTCGCCAGCTCAGAATATTTTCAATGGAATGTGTGTTATCAGTTTCCAAATTAACTAGAAGTACAGTAGGAAAGAAATAATTAGAATTTTAAAATTTGCTTTTACTTTTTTTTTTTTTTTTGAGAAAAAAATATCTTGTTATCCATTCAATTCAGAAAAGGGCAGAGTCCTCTGACTAAAAAAAACCCCAAGCCTACAACATAAAACCCCGCAATCAAACATATTGCTGTTTATTTGAGGCTTATGCTCCTGGTTATATCTACATAGGTAACAGTCTACTGGGTGGAGGGGAGAAATGTTTACCTTTCTTGGTCTTACAGTAGTAAAACTGAAGTCTGGGTGTCACTATAGCCCTTGCATTAAGTCCAACAGCCAGAACTATTTTCCATATGGGTGAGGGAGGAATTTACCTGGGTGAATAAAATGTTCATTCATCCTTTGAAGAGAGAGGACTTTAAATACAATCATTTGCAGGATTTCAAGTCTTAGCACAGTCTTCTTTTTTCCTTTTTTTTAGCCAAAATATGACTGAAGGTGTAAAAAGAAATTAAAGTGGTCTGAGGAAGTGGAGAGGTTTTATAAGTTAGAAACACGGGGGCGAAGGAAACAGTTGTTAAGTACTGGGGAAAAAAAATGAGGGCAGGTGAAGGCTTACCTACCAGGGAGCTCTACAATGAAACAGGAAGTATGTGCTTAGTGAAGGTTATCATGGAGACTGCAGGTGAGCTGCTTAGGGCAAAAGTAAGACTGAAAGGCAAATGTCAGTGTAGCAACAGGTAGTCAGTGAAAAACTAAAGAAAAAATATGTTTTTATTGGAAAGGGTGGAAGGTTGACCTTGCAAATGTTTGTGCTCAACTACGTGCTATTTAAGATTTCAACTAGGGCAGGGATACAGTCTCTTCTGTTATAAGGACTGTAATTAATTTGGATTAATAGGTTCAAGATGCTTCAGAGAGCTGAACAGTGATGAGATTGCTCATATTTAAAACTTGTCAGGCTCCTGCAGCATGGCGAATCAATTCTGAAGTTTCAATTGTAGAGCAAAGCTTAGAGAGATTGCACCCCTGTCAGACCTGGCTACAGCTTTCAGAGTATCATGTGTGCTCTGTCTGACCAGCTGTAAGGGTCTTGATACAGGCATGAGAAAATGAAATTCTGTAGCTCATTGTACACAGAAGGTCAAAACAGGTTCTTATAATGGCATTAAAAACTCTTGATGCCTTTCCGTCATTGAAGTCTGAATCATGGATCTGTACTTTGAACCTTGGTCAGTCAAAGTGCGTATTTATAGCTTCACTGGTGTGCTTCTGTAGAGATGTAGTGTGTGTGGCATGAAATAAATATGGGATATGTATGTTTCCATAACATACGTGTATCCCAGGAGGTGTAAGAGAACATGTAGAATTGGTTGATGGTGATCTGAGGATAAAGTGTTTATGTTACAATACTGATCAAAGTTTGACAACCCATTTCTTAAGCACTTGGGAAAATGAGAAGGAAACTATAGGAAAAGATGGCCATTATGATTAGTGAGTAAAGCCATGTTCAGAATAAATGCTCTGATGGGATGAGTTGTTTATCTGAAAAGCAGGTTTAATTTGAGATACTTAAAGCTGAAAGAGATACCTGAGGGAGAAATTTGGTATATGTGTTTCACAGAGGATTATAAGGGCTTGGGAGATGGATATCTTGAAAGCTGCTAGTGTTGTGCGTGCTGGAATGCCATCAACATGGTTCATTCTAGCAGGTAGGCAAGAGCACATACAGTACTTTGGGAAGCAGCTTTTGATATGAAGAATGGGGCTCTCAGGCTGCATCAGTTTCTGTAGCTAGCTCTGTGAGGATTGTAAACTTCTTATGAAACACTGCAGCAGCCTTTACAAGAAATATTTAAAGAATGCACTACAAAAATGTCATCACAGGATCCAATGTTACAGTGATTCGGGGGGGGGAGGGGGGGGAAGAAAAAAAAAAGAGATACAGGGCAATAGAAGATATCCACATTTTTTGTGACCAAATGAAAAAGCTATTTTCGATGTTCAGTTTCCCTTACTAAATCTGGGACCTTGGAGTCAACCTGTTTCGTGTTTTGTCTTCCTGGAATAGCCACTGTTACAAGCAGTATCCTGTCAACTAGCACTGCCCCTGTTACACCTTTCACACTTTGATTTTAATCTGTGCTGTAGCTTACTTTAATGTTTTTACCTGCCATACCTGACTGTGAGGTCCAAGCCATACTTCTAGGGGCGTGCTGCTGACATCTCTTTCCATTGACAACATTTATAATGCAACTCCGTGAAGCAAATAGCTTTATCCCGAGTGCCTGTGGGCACTCAGTGGCAGGAGCTGCAGAGCTATGGCACAATAGTGCAGCTTGTTCCCAGAAGGGCCTGAGGAAACACAGCAGGGATTGAAAGTCATAAACTGCGGTTTTCAGCAGTTCTGGCTTAGTGAAACAAGCATTGCCGGAAACTGTAATTTTATTTTCAATAGCTGATATAAGTCAAAATTAGTCAAAAAATAACTGGGAAGGTTAGAGAAGGAAAACAAATCTTGCTTTTTTGAGACAAAACAAAACTTAGAAGGTTCATTTAAAAAATTATGGTTTTTCAAAATGCTTGAGTAAGCTTTTTGAAAAGAACAAGGTTTTCATGAGCAGCCCATAAAGAACACTACTTGTGTTGGTTTGGTCCCACTTTGGTGACCATTTTAAAATTTGAAAATAAACTTTAAGGAATGAAAGTGTAAACACTATCAACATTCTTCACAGAAAGGAATGAAATCATTATTTTTTGATTATGGGATTGGTTTTGCTTGTTTGTCTTTTGATTTATAAATAATACTTTAATGTTGTTGATGGGTTCTACTCCAAATGAACTGATTAATACCTCTCCTTTACTAAAAAGATGTACTTTTAGTGCAAATGTTGTTTGGTATTAAAATGTATGCATTCATCAACAGATCCATAATTACACTTGGTGGTCGCTTCTTGGAAGTGAGGCCGTATTACATACATAAATAGTCACTCTTTAATGACAACTACAATAATGCTTTCCTACTGTCCCCCAAAAGACCACATCTACATCTACATCAGAGAAGTCTCACACAAAACAGAACATAAACATGAGGACAGTGTTGAAATTTAGGGCTCCAGCGTCTTTACAGTCACAGCTGACTGTTCATCTGGTCTTTATTTTTGTATCATGTTTCTGATTACATGAAGAGAAGAATGACTGAGAAGAGATTTTGTCTTTCATTGAACTGTAAAGACTTCTTCAGCTTGTTGTCACTGCAGTAATGAAGCCTTGTTCAGCAAATGGGATTGCATAGCTTTATTCTGAAACAAGCAATTGACTCAGCCTGCGAAGACCTTGAGAAGAGCTTGGAGTGGCTAGTGCACTTGAAATGTTTGTGGTGGTATCTGCCAGTGGGTGAAAAGCATATATCACTTTCTCCTAAATGCATTATACAGCAAAACCCAGAAAACTAAAAGCAATGGCTCATCCAGTCTAGAAGAATGCAGTACCAAATGCCTAAGATACAGACACAGGAAACTTTCAGTGTGCAGCTACAAAATAAATTGTTCATCAAAACAGCTTTTCTGTAATTCATGTTGGTTAGAATGTATTTTATGTGCTAGAGTTTTTGAGGTTTTAGCACGTTTCCACTTTTTTCCTGCTACTTTCTATTGTTTGATGTTGGAATTCTCATATAACCAAGAGGAAAACATCCCAGGATGTATTTTCCTCTGACAGACTAACTGCACTTTCATTGAAGCTTGTGCATCCCTAGAGATTTATACCAGCTAAGTACCTCTAGCCTGATTTCTAGTTGCGTACAACCTTTTTTTCCCAAAGTTGCAGTGACAATTGGCCATCTGAAGATGAGTAGATTGTCTCTGTTTGCATCTACCCACATTATCGATGACTGAATCTTCATGTCTTTCCTTATTGATTTGAAAAAAAAGTGTATCTGGCCTCCAGCCAAAATGGCAGTTAAGAAGGAGCAAAATACTTAGTATGAAATAGTTTGTGATGAGTTTCTAGCTGTTCCAGTTCACTGACAACCTACCAATTTTATGTCATTGCCCATCGCACTGTCATTTGTCTTAAAAAAATGCTCAGAAAACAATTCAAAGGAAGAAATCAGCATAGTCCCTAATGAGACAAGATAAAGTGTCCTGTAATGATGATGACAGCAAATTCACTAAGTGAACTGCAGTTTGAGAACTTTGCAAATTGATCAAAGCGTGCTTCCTTGATTGCTTACTTAATCGCCTGTTACAGTCTCTCTCCTGACCCTCCATATCCCAGTTGCGTTTGTCAGCACTTTGGTGACTGAGGGACTCTCTGCTAGCCCCTCAGGTTCTGAATACTGGAAAAATAGGTTCTGGTTTGGGGATTTTACCTTATTTGCATTTAATATGTACTCTTGGCCAACTATCAGAGGGGGAATTAGAGATCTTCTAGACTCCTACAGTGCTTTCTACATCAGGCTAATGACTGCTAGGAACTGCTAGGAGGACCCATTCTTAATTCTATTTATTATAGCATAGATACTAATTAAAGCACTATCTCACCAGGTGCTGAGTACCTTAAGCAGCTTCAAACTCCAGGAAGGGTAATGCTGTGCATATTTAGCATTTAGCAGTGTTCTGCCTGCTAAACATGTCTGACCAGGAGAGAACTATACAAGAGGAAAGCATATTTGCTTGAGTGGTACAAGTAATTGACTGGTGAGACTCCTAATTCATAACCAGTTTGTCATTGGATTATGGTTCTCCTTTTTTGGGAGAAGTGAAGAACGGTTCATATTTCATTAAAATCTGAGCGATGGACTGTCTCTACAGCATTCGTCAGAATAGCAGACAAGGCTACTTCAGGCTGACCATTTAAGCCTTTCTGAACTCTCTTTTACTAGAGAAACCACTTTTAAATATGAAGGGAAAGGAGGGATGTGAGTCTTTTGGCACAGGAATGGGAACGAGAAGCTACTTCCTGCTGGTGCAGAACAATTGCTACTTCTACAGGAGTTACTGGGACTGCATTTCAGAAGTGGTGAAGAAATGCTCTCTCTGCACCTGCTCTGCAAATTGTGAATCCAAAATAAGGCAAATACATCTCTAAAGTCAGTCTATGTGAAGCTTAAGGAAACGCTTAAATATTTGCCTAATTTAGAGCATGGTCTTGGGTTCAAATCCAATAAATTCTTTCACTCGCTGATCAGCAGTGAACCAGTAGTTTATTTTATGATGATGACTGAAGCAATGCTCATGTATAAAACATATATGTCTGTTTTCTCCTTGTTTGTGATGCAACCACTCTCTTTTAAAGCTATCTATGAACAATCTTGTGAGGCTTACCGACACCAAGGGAAGACGTCAGGTTTCTTCTACATTGATTCAGATGGAAGCGGACCTCTTGCACCACTCCGTGTCTTTTGCAATATAACAGGTAATGACCTTACCTTGTCTTTGATGCTTTCTGTTGGCTCTAACGTTACTGACTTGTCTATCATTGTGTTGCTAAGAAGACAGCACAATTGCAGGTCTCTTATTAGTGGAGAACTGATAGTAGCTGAGTTTTGACTCTGAGGTGTTTCCTTAAATATGATGTAAATGTGGTTTTCAAACCAGGTTTGAAGGACTTGCACTGTTGCTAAGAGGTATTTACAATGATGGTGCTGCTGATGTGTTTTTCATGATATAACTTTTAATAAGACTTTTATGCTTTTCACTGAATTTGAGGAAGCTTAGAATTCAAATCTTCTTTTGTAATGGAGTGGTTAATCTGCTTTACTAGAATACTAGAACCGGGAATGGTTATGAAACTCCTTGCACTGAATTATCTGTAAACGCTTCCAGTCTTACTTAAGCAGGAATACCTCTCCTGATATGACTGGTGCCTTTGATGTCACAGAAAACAGAAACATTGATTGTCCTCAGTATCTGTAGTATCCAGAAGACTGTTAGGAGGAGGGACACCAAAGAGACAGATAGTGGAGCAAGAGCCTGGCCAGGTGACTTGTTGGTTGACACTTTTCAGCATTACAGTTCTGTAGTTCTAAAATAAGAAGTGTTTCAAATAGGTGTACCTGTCTGGTAAACTCTACCCTTAAGCAGGTCCCATTTTGCATATTAGGCTGTCATGCAAGAGTATGAGGAAAGGTTACGTAGCCTCTATTGTGGAGTGGAGTAGATGGCAGAGCATGATTTCTGCTTTTTTGTTTTTGTAATGGAGAGGAAATTTCATAGACTGTCTACTATTTAATGTTTTTATTTTTGTTTTGTTTCCTCTGGCCAGGTGTGGATGAAAGAACATTTTTTACCCATTATAAATTGTTAATTTAGGTTGTCCTACTTTGTCACGTATCACCTTCACACTCAGTCCTGAAAACTAAGGACTCGGGATATTCATATTTTATCCCTAATTTCCTTGTACTTAAAGTGTCTCAAATTAAATTTTCATTTGGATTTAATTGGGCAATCATTATGTTAATTAAATGCACACCAGTTAATTATTAAGTATGTTTTTTATTCAAGTGTAACAAATATTTAATAAGATGTGTCTCCTTCACTGTTTTTGAGTCTTGTAGTAAGTGAAACAGAGTTTCACATTTCTGTCTGAATATCCTACCTTGATCTCCAGTATGGGAAATATGCTTATTTTTATTATTTATCATATAGATGTGTGTGATCAGAAGATTGTCATTGCTTTTTATCTCTGCTGAACAAGTAGGATTTTGGACAAACTCCTTGCAGAATGCATCTGCTTTCCTCAAATTTTATCTGGCAGAAATCCAGAAGGCATATACCTAATTTACATTCTATCTGTAATGAACTTACTGACATTCTTATTTTAGTTTAGTTACATGAAAAGTGGAGATAGGAAAACTGTCAGTACCCCCTAGTCTGCAAAACCTTTTATTTTTTTTGTATTCTTTTCCCCTAGATATCTCATTTGGGGTGGGGGAAAGCCAATATTCCTGTTGCATAAAAGAGGACTAAGATACAGAAAGAAATTAACTATTGACAATTATCCAGAAAATTTGAGGTATATTTGTGTTATGCTTCTGTATCATCTAAATATGCTTTGGGTGCCTTAATCACAAGAGCTTCTTGTCTCTCTGCAAACACCTTATTGTTGAAAAAAAAAACCCTCCAAAACAACCTAGTAATAGATGTACTAAGTATGGAAGAAATAATTCTGTGTATGCAGGGATGGATTCTGAATTTGTTAGTCTTTCTGAATAACGCTTCAGTAGAGTTTTCTGGAAGCACCAATAATCGGGGGGAGGGGAAAAAATCATGTTGTTATATTAGGAAATATAGGAAACAGAGAAAGAAAAAAATATTTTTTTTTCCAGTTCAGTGACATAAATACATAGCACACCTCCTGTGAATGAAAAAAAAAAAAAAAAAAAAAAAAACCAACTTTTGCAGGCAGATTTTCTGGATCTCNAAAAAAAAAAAAAGTAGGCAGAAACATGAATGGGTTTAATGTATTCAGAGTCTAAACAAATTAAAAAGGTGATGAAAGGAACTATTACAGGAAGGTATGGGGATAGTACATGGCATACAGAAAGCAAATAGTGATTGGTTCTTTTTCATCATATAGGAGCCAAAGGACAGATAAATTATTAGATAGTAAGATTTGGGAGTTTCTTCACTTTTATCTAATGCAACTTGAAACTTAACTACCACAGGGCATCAATGACACCAGTTTATCAACAGAGAGTGAATACACAGCCTGGAAAGAACCCTAATCTTGTCTCATAGATTCAGAAGGTGCAATTAAATGTGAAGATTTCATTCATAAAATTATAGAATGATTTGAGTTGGAAGAGACCCTTAAAGTTCATGTAGTCCAGCCCACCTACAGTGAACAGGGACATCTTTAACTAGATAAGGCTACAAACAACCTCATCCAACCTGACCTTGAATGTTTCCAGGGATGTGGCTTCTACCATCTCTCGGGCAACATGTGCCAGTGTTTCACCATCCTCATTGTAAAAAATATCTTCCTCATATCTAAAAAAAGTCTGTCCCCGTCTTTCTTACAGGCCCCCTTTAAGTACTGAATAGCCATAAGAAGGTCTTCCTAGAACCTTCTGTACTCCAGGGTGAATAACCCCAGCATTCTCTGCCTTTCAGTATAGAAGAGGTGTTCCAGCCCTCTGATCATTTTTGTGACACTCTTCTGGATCCACTCCAACAGGTTCATATTCTTCTTGTACCTGGGACTCCAGAACTGGACACAGTACTTCAGGTGAGGTCTCACTAGATGAGAGTAGAACAGCAAGAATCACTTTCCTTAACCTGCTGGCTACAAAGTTAGTAGTTGCAGCTGGTAGCTTAACCAGCCATGAGGCAAAGATTATTGCAAAATAGGAATGAATTCCAGGAAAACCTTTTGCCTTCCCTCAATTCATAGAATCATAGAATAGTAAGACTGGAAGGGACCTCAAAGATCATCTAGTTCCAACCCCCTGCCATAGGCAGAAACACCTCCCACCAGTACAGGTCACTCAAGGCCTCGTCCAATCTGGCCTTGAACACCTCCAGGGAGGGAGCAGCCACAGCCTCCCTGGGCAACCTGTTCCAGTGCCTCACCACCCTCACTGTAAAGAAATTCTTCCTAAGATCCAGTTTAAATCTCCCCTCTTCCAGTTTAAACCCATTGCCTCTTATCCTGTCATTGCAAGACCTTGTAAATAGGCCCTTTCTAGCCTTCCTGTAGGCCCCCTTCAGATACTGGAAGGCTACTATAAGGTCTTCTCAAAGCCTTCTCTTCTCCAGGCTAAAGAGAAGAACCCTTCTCTTCCCCAACTCTCTCAGCCTATCCTCATAGCAGAGCTGCAATTCCCTTGGTATCTATTCACCCTTGAAGGCAGAGTCGGGCTTCTGAGCTAAATGAAGCTTTACTCAGGGTGACAGTTCTTTTTGTATATAGTTCAAGAAGCGGTAACCTCTTTATGGCCAAAATGTGTTCAGGCTGAAGAATTCAGAGATGTAATGGAAAATCTGGGGAAATGACTCATTTAGTGCTTTTAAGAGTAGAGGTGCAGTGAGTTAATGACTTCTGGGAATTACAGATGTCATTGCCTTGAATCTGTGAAGGCTGAATTCAAAGAAGGAACTGGATCATCAGAAACCAGCAACATCACTGCATTTAGAGAACAATGTTGTTCCTTAGTGTTCACTTACATTTATGTAATTTTTTTCCCTATTTTTTTCCTACAGAGTTAAATAGATTGGGAACTTGGTTTGTACCCAGTTGTTGGCTGGGGCATATTAACTCCAGCTTTCTCACATACTGATGTCTGGTCATAGGCATACAGCATGTGAAGTGGATGTGGGAAGTATTGACACTGCAAGTTAATTTATTGTGTCTGTGGTTCCAGTGATTTGGTTGCACCCTGGTGGCTTTAACAGCCCACTGCTGAATAAAAATTCTGCAGTAATTAGAAAATTGCAGTTTTGTGTATTGAGAGGGAATTGGACAATTGTACAAAGACAAAGAGGGAGGGAGAAATAAGGGAAGATAAGCTTTATAGGGAGAAAAAAAAAAAAGAGAAAAAATGTATTAAAAAAATATTAAGCCAATTTTCAGCATGGCAAGAAATGTAGCAGTAGTGTCGCAGGATATCTGCTAATACCAGAGTATATAAATGTATTTATTCATTGTCTAGAAAAGTGTCTGAAAAATCAAGGTGACAAAAATTGTAGGTGACATGCTATTATTTAAGTTGGTCAGGAAGAGGGAAGAGTATGTGCTGTGCTTTAGAAGGACTTTTCACAAAGGCTGTTTATTTCTAGTAAAAATAAAATATGTTGTTGAAACAGAAGGTTGTCAGGAACAGTAATGTGCCTAATTAAAGGCAGAGGAAGGCATTTGTTCAAAGAGAGGTTAGAAATAAATAATCCAGGGCTGTTTAGATTGGGAAGACCCAAAGTGAATGGGCCTTATTAACAGAGGCAACATTAATTTGCCTTTTTTT
>VWZE01024125.1:405748-425070 GCA_013396675.1 Eubucco bourcierii | reverse complement strand
TGAAAAGCTCAACATGAGCCTGCAGTCTGCACATGCAGCCCAGACAGCAACTGAGTCTTGGGCTGCATCAAGAGCAACGTGGCCAGCAGGGCAAGGGAGGTGATTCTGCCACTTTACTCTGCTCTTGTCAGACCCTATCTGGAGTACTGTGTGCAGTTCTGGAACCCCCAGTGCAGGAAGGACATGGAAGTGTTGGAGCAAGTCCAGAAGAGGCCATGAAGATGCTCAGAGGGCTGGAGCAGCTCTAGCAGCTCTCCTATGAGGACAGGCTGAGAGAGTTGGGGCTCTTCAGCCTGGAGAAGTGGAGACTTCGAGGGGACCTGATAGTAGCCTTCCAGTATCTGAAGGGGGCCTACAGGAAGGCTGGGGAGAGACTATTTACAAGGTCTTGCAATGACAGGACTAGGGGCAATGGGTTTGAACTGGCAGAAGGGAGGTTTAGACTGGATGTTAGGAGGAAGTTCTTTACAGTGAGGTTGGTGAGACACTGTGGAAAATGTTGTACAGGGAGGTTGTGGCTGCTCCTTCCCTGGAGGTGTTCAAGGCCAGGTTGGATGAGGCCTTGAGTAACCTGTACAAATGGGAAGTGACCCTGCCTATGGCAGGGGGTTGGAACTAGATGATCCTTGAGGTCCCTTCCAACCTTACCATTCTATGATCTGCACGCATGTCCAGAATGCAGCTGCATTTCTTAGATAAGTCCCAAAGCACACCTGAAATGCAAACTCACAGATTGTTATCAGGAAGCTTCTTAGTGCAAGCTGATCCAGCTGTAAGGACGTCATTCTTTGACCTGATTGTGAGACAGGCAGCTATATGCTGGGAGCATTCTCAGCTGAACTTCTGCATGTAAATTTTAGAAAATAATATGATTTTTTTCTAAATTCTACTGGGCTTGTGGTAGAGAAAATGGTGCTTTAATAAAGTTCAAGAGTTGGCCCGAATGGTACGGGTCTTCAGAATAAAGACTGAGATTATTTTGGGACAGCTTTTTGAACTACAGAAGCAGGTACACATGGTCTTGTTCTTGTCTTGGAATGATTGAAGAATTTACTACCCTCCAACTATTAATTACTTCACTCTCAACTGAGGTGCAGGAGGGAGCAGTGTCAGCTCTTCCACTCTGAAAATAAAATTTAAATATATTTTTTAGGCTCATTTGCCCCATGTAAAAAAAAAAAAAAAAAAGAAAAAAAGAAAAAAATATATCTTTTTGAAAGAAAAATGAGTGCAGTTTTTATTGCAATTTATCAATAGTACATTAGTAACACTGGGTGGAGAGGAGCTTTTAACTGCCCACCTGAAATATCAAGAATGTGTTAATTAAATTTTCTCTTGTTTTTGTGTCTTGCTTATAGTATCAGCAACTTTTCAGTAGATTTTTCCGTGTGAAGGCAGGAATTGAACTTCTACTCCGTTGAGAGGAAAACTAACTCACTCTCAGCTGCTTCAGAAAAAATGTCTCTGTTCATGTCAGTCTTTGAGAGAACAAAAGGAAAAAGCAGAGACTCTGGATGATAAGAATCACTACTTTCCGATATACAAGATGTGTGTCATGAAGTCTTTGAATTACATTGAATTTGAATTACATTGTTCTGGAAGCAGTATATGTGCAGGATTGTGCAGGGTATTGTGCTACAGTGTTGCCTGTGATAATAGCCACGAGGGCAAGTTTTACAACCAATAACTTTGTAATATTTCTTGTGATTTTAATCTAACTTTTGTGTATCATACACTGCAGAAGTGTTTCTCTGGGCTCCAACTCAAGGCTCCACAGGCAGCATCCTGAACTCAGTAAGAAACACAGAATTACAGATCAGTGAGCTCACTCTTTCTATCTGCCATCACAGAAATTATGAAATGTTGTGAGTGAATGTATGATTTGCTGAGCTTACTGTCCTTACAGTTAATGTCATACATTACTGAAAGAGTCATTCTCCCTAACTTGCAGCCAGGTATTGAAACAGACCTCTTTAAGTAGTCTCCAGATAGTCGTTGTGACTTGCCTGTCATCTGACTTCCTCCATAATAAAAATATGCTGAATTACCTGAGTGTCTTTGCACAGAAAGCCCGTTTAGGATTTGTATACTCCTATTACAGTTCTACTAGAAGTAATCCATGAGATATTTGCAGTTCAACAGAAAGTACTTCAAATCCAATGCATTGCAGTGTCCACAAATCTACCGGGTTTGTCGTGCCAATGTATTGGAAAACAACTGGAAACCGCATCTGTGCAAGAACGCAGATAAAGGAATCTGATAAAATTACCTGAATACTCAAATGACTTTTTTTTTTTAAGGCTGTTTTAGAAAAGATTCAGTTCAGCATTATCTAGGGTTTCACTGCTAAAGCATGAATACCAAAATAGAAATTTCTTGTTTAGATCTTACCTCTTCCTCTGTAACTGTCCTTAAATTTGTGCAAGACTGAAATATTCCTCATAAAAAAATATTAAAATTTGCTTCCTTAAATTTTTGCCCTGTATCCTATCTTGTATCCTCCCTAGGCAAGTAGAGGCTTTGATAAAGAGGAAATTTACTGACTCTTAGTAACATTGTGGAGCATACGCAGGGCATAGTCCCGTTAATCTCCTTTAAAGAGTTTGCCTTTTATTATGGGTCGACTTGACATAATGGCTTTTCAGGCTTTCCTTGTGATCATGCCTGTTGCTATCTCACCAGAACCAGCTGGGAAACAGCCTCCCTGCTAAGATAATTGCTTCTAATTGTGATATTCTCGTTAACATGCCAGCACCAATGCCGGTCATGAGATGGGTTAGTACAGTGCAGGTTGTGCTTAGGCCTAGATGCTGATTTCTGTCACCTATGAAATCCCTTGCTCTGCCAGTAAATGCAGTGAAGGAGGTCAGCATGAGCTTCCCAGCATGGAAAGGCAGCAACGTTTACAGTTAACCACAGATGCTGAGTCACATATTGTTCTGTACCATCTTCCAAGCAAAGCATCATTCAACTTACATAAAAAAATCTCAGAACAATGTAAAATTAGTGATCTGATTTCCAGCTACAGGAGGTAGGTAAGAATGTAGGTAGGAGCTAAGAATGTACTCTCAGTTTTAGCTTTCTGACCAGAGTTTATGACTTCAGCTTGTAGTGAGCTTGCGCTAGCTCATCACCCACAGTTGCCGACTACCATTTCTTGTTATAACAGTGTGGGCTGTGCTCTCAGGTACAGCTATGTTTGCAAAAGGTGAATGTTACTCCATGAGCTGTATTATGATGTCTTTGCTCTCAGGACCAAAGCCAGCTGAAAGGTACCTGATTTGCTTCATGTCCTTGGCAATAGAAGATACTGAAGATCTCCCATTGTTCCTGGGAAACTTGTCATTTCTCTCTTGCTTAGCAGGCTTGTATTGTTTTTCTTCAGGGAGAAACACCTCTGGGGGCTGTGCTGACCTGTAATAGGTCTTCATCAAAGAACAAACACTTTGGAGCCCAGAGTCCTGCAATACAGGAAAGCTTTAGATGTCAGTAGTTTGGGGTTTTGTTTTGTTTTGTTTTTGTTTTCTACTTGTAAGTTTTTTTGCTGATAACTTCCTGTTCATTTCTTTTTCGTTTAACAGAAGATAAGATCTGGACTGCAGTGCAGCACAACAATACAAGGCTAACCAGAGTACAAACAGCTGATCCGGAGAAGCCCTACACCATGTCCTTTAACTACAACAGCAGTGCAGAGCAGCTTGAAGCCATGATAAACAACGCAGAGTACTGCGAGCAGGAGGCAGCCTACCATTGCAAAAAGTCACGTCTCCTGAATACCCCGAGTAAGTGCCATCATCCCAAATCTTTCTTTGTTAGCTTTTATTCATTATACACCAGGTACAGTCTGCACTGCAGCTAAGAGGAAAAAGATCCAAACAAACAAACCAACAAATATATAGTAGCAACGCAGAATAGAGTTAAAAGTCTTTTACATTCATTATATTGGGTTTTCTTGGCAAGGTTTTGGTAATGGTGGTCTGCAGAGGTGCCTTTTCTGAGAAGTTGCTAGGGTTTCACCTGTGTCTGACAGAACCAGTGCCAACTATCTCCAAGATCTGCTCCAGACCCATTATTGGCTGAGGCTTAGCCCATCAACAGTGGTGGTAGGGCCTCTGGGATAATATATTTAAGAATGGGAGGTAAAAAAAAAAAACAAATCAGCAATTGCAACCAAAGAACAAGGTAAGAATATGTGAAACAACTCTGCAGACACCAAGGTCCATGAAAAAAGAGAGGGAGGAGGTGCTTCAGGTGCTAGAGCAGAGATTCCCATGAAGCCCATGTCACCATGTGAGGTAGGCTATCCCACTTCAGCCCATGGAGGACTCCATGCCAGAGCAAGTGGATGCCCAAAGAAGGCTGTAACCCAGCTAGAAGCCTGTGCTTCCATCCTGAGGAGATGAGCTCACTCTAGTGGGGGCCTCAGTGTGAACTTGTTGGGGACCCAGGTTGGAGCAGTCTATTCCTGAAGGACTGCACCCTGTGAAAAGGACTCACACTGGAGCATTTTGTGGAGAACTGTAGCTGATGGGAAGGACTCATGTTGGAGAAGTTCATGGAGGTAAAGAAATTGGGAGTGAAGTTGAGTCCAGGAAGAAGGGAGGGGAGGAGGGAAGTTGTTTTAGGATTTAATTTTAATTTTCTCATTCCCCTACTCTGATATGATTGGCAGTAAGTTAGTTTGTCCCCAAGTCAAGTCTGTTCTGCCTGTGATGGTTGTCAGCAAGTGATCTCTCAGTGTCCTTATCTCAGCCTTATCTCATGAGCCTTTCATTTTGTTTTCTTTACCTTGTACAATTGAGGAGAGGGAGTGATGAAATAACTTAGTGTCCAGCCAAGGTCAACCCACCACAACCTTCTTGGATATAGGTGTGCAGTGCCTACCATCTGATGTAAGATCTGCAAGGGAGTTTCCAGTTTGTAAGTTCAGATGCACAAAGGCACTGAAAATTTCTGCAATGGAAAGTATTACTTAGAAACCACAAACTCTGTATTTAACTGATGATAAAGAGAGGTGTATTGGAAGCTGAACTGAGTCTGATAAACAACAGGACTCATTTTCAAAATAGCCTCACAGATGGTTGGGCTGAAGTCTATGGCACTGAGTGGGGGCATCGCACTCCCTACCATGTACCAGCCACCAGGATAATTGAATGATTCAATGGACTGCAAAAAACTACACTGAAAGCAGTAGGGGTAGGATCTTTGAAAATTGGGACGACCATTTGTCACAGTCCACCTGGTTAGTTAATACCAGAGGATCTGCCAGTCAAACAAGCCTTGCCAATCAAAACCTCCAAATACTGTAGAAAGGGCTAAAGTCTATAGTGCACATTAAGAATATATTAGGGAAGACGGTCAGGGTTAGTCCTGCTTCAGGCAAAGGCAAACCCATCCATGGCAATGCTTTTTACACAAGGACCTGGGTGCATGTGGTGGATGATGGAGAAAGATAAAGAAGTCCACTGCATGATGCAAGGGGATTTAATTTTTGGGTGAGCATGTCATGCTCACTATATAAAGTGGGGAGTGGTGGGGAGGGAGGCTGATGCAGCAGCTAGGCAGTTATCAGGTGGTTTGGCATAGGCAACAAAGCATCAACAGTATTGAGTGAGTGCATCCCATTTTATATTACTTATTTTATGTATTACTTCTTTACTATAGTTGTTATTCCTTTATTAATTCATTCTTTGTATTGCTCTGTCAAATTCTTCTTACCTCAACTCACAGGGGTTTGCATTCTGCTCCAGATTCTTCCTTTCCATTCTGCTGTGGGGGATGGGGGTAGTCTTGTGAGCAGCCACATGGTGCTCAGCTGCAGCTGGCCCTAAAACCACATCACCAGCCAAGAACTGCTTCTGTTGATAGTATTTTTTAAAAGAATTAAAGGCTGGGTAGGGCACAAAGGGAAAACAAAATGCAGACATAACTGCTCATGTGGAATGGGAGCTAATGGCTTAAAGGTACTTTCAGTGTTTCTGTCTTCTGTGTCCCACACCACACTTGACGTGGTAATAAACTATGATGACACACTGACTATTTCCAGTATATTTTAAGTTAAGGATGAAGGCCACAGGTCTGCATGTGTTTACTTTTACATGTTACTGTGAGTACTTGGTCATGCGTATGTGGAAAAGTACACTGAGTGCCTTTTGAGAAACGTCTTGTATGTAATACCTTCTATAAAGACAGGGACACTTCTTAAGGATCAAAACCAAATTTTCCTTTAAACAAGAAAAAAACCCGAAAGCCGAAGCAAAAAACAAGACAAAAATGCAAACCCAGACAAACAAAAGAAAAAATAACCTAAACATCCCCCCCATACACCTCCAAAATAAACAAACCATCACAAAACCAAAATCCCAGCAGTAATAATCTCATTTAAATTGAGAGTATGTAAAATATCCTGCTTCAGAACTAAGGCTACCTACCATCTGGCAGAATACCTAAGGTGATTCCTAAGAGGCAACTCCTTCACCACCTCTCCAAAGTGGTGACTGACTCCTCAAGGGAAAGAGTGTCTTGGACAGTGCCCAGCAGGCCAGCTTCCACTGCTGCAGCTGTTGCAGCACCACTGTGATCCTAACAGTTGACAAGTTGTGCAACCTGTAACTCTTTAGTGCAGCTTCAGATGATAAATCATTTTAAAAAAAAATAATAAAAAAAAAGAGCAGTGCAAATGATAGGCACCATATTTTTTTCTCTCTTATTTTTCTTCCTTTTGTACACTTCATTGTTTTAATTTTTCATCCTGAACTTTCTAAATAACCTCAGGATATGTAAGTTTGGCAAAATATGGAACATACTCAAAAATAAATCATGTGTGTTCTTGAAATCGTAGACTCATAGAAATGATTGGAAAAGACCTCTAAAAACATGTCCAACCATCAAATGACAAGATATGGGTACAAATTTGTTCTTAGCTGACAATTAACTGTTTTTAAATTATAGATATTTTCCTCCAAAGCCTTAAATAATTCTATTAATTGGTATTATTGAACTACTGCTGTATTATAGAAGAATATTGAGACCCAATGGTACTGAACACTATAGGTCTCTTAGAGCTCTAAGATTTAAAGAATTTCAATTCCTAAACTTGAAGATGAACTACAAGTGTGAATAATAACCCTTGGCTATTTCCATGGAGTAACTGCAGAAGTCCTGTGTGGTTTATGTCCAGAAGTTACTTGGAGGAGTATGATTTGGGGCCAGAGCCACAGAATAAAAGTCACAACTCTTGGGTTTTCTTTTCTTCGTTTGGCCTAGATTTTAGGATGCCTGAAATACTGTGTTCTCTCGGTATTGCCAGAGTATTGTAATTCATAATTACAGTTAATGAACCACACTTCAGACCCTTCAGAAATGAGTATATAATGCATGTGTATTGATGACAATACAATTCATAGGCCAGGAAGAAACAATGCATGACCTAATTCAGCCTGCTGAATATCACCACTCGTTAATACCCCCCAAACTGAGTCCAAGTGATGAGTGATGGAAGAGCACCTCCCAGATGTATATCTGATCTTGACAGAACTATAAAAGTTCTCCTTCCTGGAAAAAATCNTTTTTTTTTTTTTTTTTTTTTTTTTCTGTGAAGAGATGGAACACATAATGGAAATATCTCAACCAGTAGCACCAACACCCAAAATCCTTGTCTTCAGGGACTAAACACATCATGTTTCACAGAGAAGCAATCTTTTTGTATTCATGTTACTCTCTAGCAAAGATAATTTCAGGTTTATATATTTTACCTGTAGAGATTAAAAAAAACCAGTCATGTGCCTGGGCAAAAGAGCAAGCATGGCACTTTGGGCTACCTCAGGCATAAATCAAAGGAGGCTCTTGGCTTGCAAAAAATTGTTTCAGCCTCTTGCACTGAAGACATAGGCACATCCCCAGTGGATGTGATTCAACATAGTCTCCTCAATGAGCTACTTGGATTTACATACACAATGTGTTAGACATGCAATCTGGCAGTTGGCAAAGGAGTTTACTCATCTCCACCTCCTGGTGTCTGGAACAGCCTTATCAGTCCTCACTGTCATACTACAGCTTAGCTTCAAGCATGTCTTTGAAAACTAAAATTAAATTGCCCTGAACTGCATTTTTGTATATCTCTGCCATCAGATAGATTTTCATGAGGTTCGTGAACAACAGAATAGATGTTTGTTCATCAAAGGCTTTCTCATGATGTTGGGAAATGAAACTTACAGTTTATGATCAGGAATTGCAAGTCTCTTGTGACTTCTCCATGTCTATTGCACAGACACTCATATAATCAGAGCAAATCTGACAGTTGGTGTTAATTAACAAAGTCATCCACACTCTTAGCAAAACATTGCTCATTTTAGCACTGTCTTATCCTCAGAAGCACAAACCAAGACAAGTTAGGAAGATGAATTAGAGCGAACAGGATGCTTGGACTACCTGTAAATACACTGTCTGTATTGCAAGAATCAGAAATTTAAGTCTTTGGGGCTCTGATTTCTTTTCTTTGTGGAATATCTCAGGTAATACCTAGGAAGAGGATATGTGTACAAGGACTGGTGCCTACGTGTACATGCATATTTAATTAAGACATTGACACACAAGGTGTTTGAAGGTGTGAAAACAGTTTAGCAATTGAACGAAACTCTGAATTTGCTTATTTCACTAGAAGCAGTGGGTGTACTCAAAGGCTGAACATTTGGGAAGCTGCCTCACATCTACCATATCAAGGACTTAGCACAGTGACGACTGTATCGGTGGCAGGGATAGCTTGCTTTACAATATTTGGCTGACAGTCTGTCAAGTTCATAACATATTTGTGTAGGCAGGGACTGAGAAAAGATCAGTCCTAAAGCAAAATCAAAGAAACAGGAATGTCTTTAGGTGATATTTTTTTCCTGCCTTCTTCATTTTCCTCTTTCTACTAGAACTCCCACACCATGTAACCCAAGCTTTGATTTGAAACATCCGTCCTAAAATACGCACATCTCCGCTGAACTTTCTGCCTGTCCCTCTTAAGATCTGTCAAGTCCCAGTATCATATAACTTACATCTAGATTTCCACCTCTGTTTCTCCCCTCTAGCCTCCTGGCTAGACCTGTATCTCAATGCTGAGCTCCACCACATGCTGTCTCCAGGTCTGTGACCCCTTATGCCAGACAACTGCTTGCTCTCATCTGTGAACCACTGCACTTCTATTTTGTATGTGTGTTGTTGGAGGGAAAGATGTAGTGCTGCCTCACAGCAGGGAGCATGTCCTAATTTCTGAGTTTAGACTTCAGTTTAGACTTAATTCTACTTCACAGACAGTTCAGTGGTGTTTTATCTATGCCTTGTACATTGCTAGAGCTGTTCATCTGTGCAGGATCCTTGTTCAGTTCCAGGCAAGGCCTCCCATGATATCAGAGCATAAGATGCTAAGAAATGGTCTGCAGAATACTGCCTCCAAATAGGACTGCTCAAGAAATGCAGCTTAGAGTGAATACACGAGTCTGGTGTCTTAAGCACATAGAATGATAGAATCATTTCAACTGGAAAAGGCTTTTAGGATCATTGAGTCCTACCATTAACTTAACACTTCAACTCTGCTGCTAAACCATGTCCTAAGCATCACATCTCGATGTCTTTTAAATACTTTCAGGGATGGTGATTCAACTACTTACCTGGGCAGCCTCTTCTAGGGCTTGACAACTCTTTCATCTAAGAAATTGTTCCTAGTGTCTGACCTGTGTACAAAACTGTTTTGTTTTTTTTTAATGTGTTTTAAGCTAACATTTTCCCCAGTGTACTGAATTCTGGTATTATAGAATATGTCAAATCACAGTTCTGCACTCATCCACTGCTTTTGTAGTCATTTTAGTTGCCCATCTTGGGCCTCCACTAGCTCTACATTTTTGGGGTTTTTTTTGAGAAGTCACCCACAGTGTTTGAGGAATGGTTTCCACCAAGATTTCATATAGTGGAGACATGACTTTTTAGAGCAGTATAAATATTTTTGGAGAAAGGAGTGTGAAACCTGCTGAACTGTTTTACATAGATGTACTACGAGGTGATGTAAAATAACCCGTAACAAGCAGACATTTACCACTGGGGTTTTGTTTACTTTCTTTTTATGTCTTTCAAATATAATTTTTATTTTATCATTCCAGGTACTTTAAATTGTTATTGCATTACCAGATGACTATTTGTCATTGTGCAAAATAGTTTTGAATTGCTATTGCATTACCAGGAGACTGTTTGTCATTGTACAAAATAACATAGAACAGGGCAACTTGCCTTCAAAAAGTGGTTCATATTGAAGGGAGTTATGGATAGATGGCAGTTACAGATTGTATGTTCTAATTATTCTTGGGTAATCAGGATCCCTTTATTGAGGATGATTGACTGCCATACATGTTTCCTCCACTCCGCTTTGTCTCTGCCCTTGAAAGTGACGGTGATGACATCTCACAAGCACAATTTTAGATAACTTGTGCTATATTTTGAGACTCTGGATCACAGTTTATCATAATAATGAAACATGCCCCTTTATTGATAGGGAGGGATTTAAAAGACATTTTTTAACGATGATGCATTGTTAGTAGTGTGCAGTTGATTAAAATGCAGATGGTCACAACAGAATTAAAAAAACTGCAGCATGAAAGAGGTAACTTGGCATTGATCATGTGTGCACCTGTGAGTAATGGAGATATCATTAATCCGGTTTTTGACTCTTTACTTCTCTTGCCATATACAATCCTTCTTGATTGGCAGTGAGCTCAAGTGTGCTACAGCTGCCAAGGAAAGAATCACAGCTGCTTGTGTTACTACTTCCCTAGCCCCCTTGTGCTTCTCTGAGATTGCAATGCAACCAAGAGCCCAAACAATGGAAAGAAGTCCATGCTGAATGTCTTCTAACCCATTAGGAGGAAACCATGCTCTTTCCTTGAATCCCTTTGCAGCAGTGGACTGATAGAGTGAACTGAAGAAGCTCATATGGGTACTTCCTCTTTGCTTCAGTCCTTCAGACTTCTGTCCCTGAATATTTCTCTTGTGGGTTTTTTTTGTTTGTTTGTTTGCTTTGGGGGTTTTGTGTGTGTGTGTGTAATGGAGGGGTAATTATTTAATGTGAGATGGTATTTTTTAAAAAAAATAATATTTTTTATTAATTTTGATATTCAGGAGTCTCACCCCCCTGACCACTGATTTTGATAATAATCAGGTTCTTCTGCAACGGTCATGGAAACTTTATACAGTGAAATAATATAGGGTCTAGAATGTTTAAGAAATAACCAGCAAAAATATAAACATTAATTGAAGTCAATTGAACTGGAAGAGAAGGTTCCTGCAGTCAATACACTGCTTGCGGTTAATTATAGTGCTTGTCCACTAGACGGACCCAAGGAGCTCCTTCCTGCTTATGACAGAAGGCAATTGGTGAATTACAAGATACTCTAAGTATTTACTCACAAATATTATATCCTGACTTGCAGGGCTAGCTACAGCTCCACACAGTACCCAAACGCTTTCAGAGAGTTCTACTGGTATCTTGTCAGCTGCTGAGGCTTCTGATTCTTCCCAGGGTGCTTGGGAAAGTAGGCAGATGATCTCTAACCTTATCCTGGCTCCTCTGGGTGATCTGTGTATTTCCAGGACTTCCCGTCTTGGCAGAAGACTTTCAGGTGCAGGCAGGATGCAATGCCGTGTGCAGTCTCAGCACAATCTCACACTGGCTGTGCAGGCTGATTGAGTGGAGGCATTTAGAGCCTGTTCCTGGCAAACTTGAGGCAGGCAGTTTCCAGACAGTTCAGGGTGTAATAAAGCAGAACACTGACAGAAGCAGAGAGCAATGGCAGCAGGCAAGCAAGCACAAATACAATGGCAGAGCACGTTGTGTTACCTGCTCATCTCTTTTTATCAATACAGTCCAAGACTAATGGTCCTTTGAACACAGAATAGCCAATCAGAGTGGCAGTTAGCCAAGCTTGACCGTATTAGGTGAAGTTGTAGACTTGCTTTACCCAAATTTGGGAAAAACATAGACCTTGCACGAGGCAGGCACAAACCAAGTGTGTGTACCTTGTTTACCACAGGATGTAAACCGCAAAAGTCTGTGCAAGCTAGAGTCTTTAGACTCAGTGGCTCCATGTTCTTTGTCCTCTTTCCTACAGTTGCTTCTCCCCATAGTAGAACAAGAAAGAGCAGAAAAATATGTCTGGGCAAACCAGGACATGTATAAACCTATTTTGGCCTATTCAGGCCTACCACGACAGTGTGTGGTTTGGAGCTTACACTTGCTTGAATGATTTTTGTTTTATTTATTAACAACAAAAGTCTAAGAAGAAATTCTGGATTACACTCTTTTTTAAAGAGACCCTTTAGCGTTTATCTAGAAAACAAATTTGTCATTTCAAACAGAATATTATCTACTGTGTTTTACTGACATAGAAAGTAGTCCTTCTAATACAACAAAGCTTTTGCCAGAGATGTTAATTAAGACACATAGGACAGGTAAATGAAATGTAGTCCTAGACAACGGATCTTGAGCTTGCAATCTGGAGCTGCTTGAACTGTTACTGGTGGTGCTGTGAAGAAGTCAGTGCTGTAAACTGATGCTGCAGGGTGTTTACTTAACCTCTGTAATCCATTAGGTTGGGTGTTTCCAAAAAAGTCTCTCTTTTGGAGTAAAGTTGATAGTATCTTTTGCTCAACCAAACTTGTCCTAATGATACCTCTGACTTAAGACACCTAGTCCCATTAGCTATTCATACACACAGTTCAAAGGAAAGAGGGTTTTTTGGTTTTTTTTCAAGGTAATCTCAGCCATCATTCCCTTGATGAGCAGTGATAGTTTTTTCTTTTTTTTTTTTTTTTTTCTTCTTTTCAGGACTTGGGATATTGGCAACAAAAATAAAGTGGCAGTTACAAACACACAGCTAATCTATGGTTTGTTATATTCATACTATAACAGTATTAGCTGTAACAGTAACCTGTCCACCATTCAAGGAAAATAGCAGTATTGCTGCCTGAGCAAAAAAGTGTGCATTCTCCCTCATTAGAGCCACAGTGGGGAGTGTGTTCTCATCACACTTCCATTTGTCTGGTTCATTTGACTGTCCTACTTTGAGCATCTTGGGTTCCATTAGACTCAAACTGCCTTACTAACATTAAACTAATTTCTCAACCAAATATGGTGCAGTGCAGAGGGTGATGTTTTCTGATTTTGAAAACTAGAAGATGTAAATTATGTCAGTGGAAAGGTTCTCAGCTAACTTCTACCAAAATGATATGTGAGTCAAGCAATAATAATTTACATTTCTGTTCACATTATCTTTGAGGATAGCAAATCATTTTAGGCTGTGATCTCTCAGTTTTATATGTGTTTTGGGTTCACCTGACTCTTACTTTCAATCTTGGAGTCAAAAAAAATACATGGAAGCAAGGCACTTGTTGAAAATCAGATGGGATAGAGAAAGTAAATGGGGCAAAGTCCGTACATTGGTTTTACTTTAATTTATTTGACCTGTTCAAGAAGACAGGTGTTAAGAGGCTATATGCAAAATGAACAATGGCAAAATTTAATTACATCATGTATTTGGGAGAAAAGAAAACATAAGTCTGTTGAAAAATAAGCCCAGTTGTTAATATTTACAGATTGCTTTAAACTAAAATGCATTGCTTGTAAATCTCAAGTCCAGGAATTTTACCCTCATTACAGTGTAAAGATAGCTTGTGGGAAATACATTTTCTGGGTTTGAAAGTATGAGTCCAGAAACAGGGGAAAAGAAACAATGAAGTTCAGTGAAGGCTGTATTTTCAGATTGCTTTGTGCTTGGTGTTCAAAGAGTAACAAGACATGAACCACCTTTAGGAGCATTTAGTTCAGTTTTTTGCTTATGTGAACAATCTAATAAAAGTAGCTCTTCTAAGTGTCTGTTATTCTCTTGTGTAAAAAAAAAAAAGAAGAAGAAGAAAAAAGAAAAATAAATAGGGGGCAGTAAAATGTACTTGGAAAAATTGTCAACACACCTTTGGGAAAAAAAGTCGTGTATTTTTCCGCTCCCCCAAGAACCATCTTAAAGTAATTCAGAATTATTTACCTCCACCCAACCCAGATCAATTTGTAGAGGATCAGATGTGAGACTTGACAAGTAGTTAGAAAGATGTGGTGACCTGAAAGGAAACAACCCTTTTAAGACTTGCTTTAGAGACTTTTTTTTTTTTTTTTTTTCCTGTTTGCTGGGCCAGAAAGATTGAGAACAAAAATGAAAAAAGCTTTTGAGCCTAAATTTGTTCCAAGCCACTTTGATAGAAGGAAGGCTCAGACTTTAATGGGGACTGGTTTAGCCAAGGGGTGTGCTCTTGCCTGAGCTGTCCAGGACTCAAAGCAACATGAAGAGCCTTCCTCCTTTGCTCTCAAAACTCCTAGAAAGAGTTATCTTTTTTTTTTAATTTTATTTTATTTTCTTCCCTCTTCTTTTTAAACATTAGCAAGATTTAGAGAGATTAACTAATAAATCTAAGCAGTCCTCTTCTAAATATAATTTTCTTACCTTGTTTCACAGAGAGGAAAATCAAGGTATCAATGCTACTGATGACAATTTCACCTATAACAGGTGCAGGCCAAGTACCAAGGGAGAAGCAAGCATATCTCTTAATTAGATACTTGGATACCATAGGGACAACCTTACCTTTCTTGTTCATGGGTGTTTTGAGGAAAGATAAACTCTCTTGAGAATTAGTGCAATGCATTCAGAAAGTGTTAGCTTAGCCACGATGGCTTGAACCTACATATGCAGAGGACAGCAGGCAGGATTCGTAATCTGGTCTTCAGAGTCTGTCTTCAGAAATGCCTATTCAATGCTAGAATTCATCCAGCTGTTGCTAGATGACTGTTCTTACCCAGACTAATTAGAGACCTTTACAACTGTTCTACCTGTTACTTGGTCATACCTGTTATTGTAGTATGCCATGTAGTTATATGATAAGGATGATGCCTTCCTTTGTAAAGAGCAAGAGGGACTCAATATCATTAGGAAATAGCATCCCTGTATTTGGAGAAGACCCCTAGCAGAGCTACTGGAAACAGGCTAGCATTTCTAGGATAGGATCCATGTAGTCTTACTGTAACTCTCTTAAGGTTATGTGTTCAGCCCAAGGTAAATGTCCAAGCTCTTCTAAGCAGAGAGATATGCAACTGAAGGTGGTAGTGGTACTTCCAACTTACTTTAGATCTTTCTAAACAGAACATGATCAAACCTATTAAACATTGTATGTGGTCATACTTCTGTCTAGTGAAAAACATCTCTCTCAACTATACAGTTTGTGTATTTTTTAATCTGTGCTACTGATTTTTTGACAGTTTGTGACGTTTATTTTTGCTAAAACAGTGGTTCAGTGAATGGTAGAGTAAGAAATTAGAGGGGTTTTTTTTTCCTATGATTTTGTGCTTTAGCATTGAGGAGCTGTATGGATTGTCTCTCATCTACTGGGGATTGAAAATACATTACAACCTTTTCTCAGGCCGGACACTAGGAGAATCTATTTTCTGCTTAGGCAGTACATGAAACCTATAGAAACATATTTCTTAGTCAAATACACTTTAGATTAGCTGGTGGGTTCATGAGTTACTCAAACAATGGACACACTTGTGCACATTCATGTGGGATGTTCCAATATATCTAACTTCTCCAGAAGATGAAGTTGAAATTAGTATCTAGAGTGCAGCAGAATCAATATGGTTTCTCCAGTACTATACAGTTGCAACTAACTCCAAATGTCCTGATGCTACAAGGACTAAAAGGGGATGTAAACATGTATATTTTCTCACCATGCCAGATACACAAATATCTGTCTCCTTCTCAGCACAGGAGCAAAAACTTAAATCAAATGTACATCCTATACTCAGCTTAACTTCATTAGTACCTGTCAGTCTTTCATAGATCTTTGGACATGTGCTGCTGTGCTAGATTTCAGTGCCCGTTTGCTTTGTGGGCTGCCTGTTACTTTATCCAGGATGGTTACTACCATGTCCTCCTTTCCCTATATCTTTGGCTTGCCAAAAAAAGTTTAAAATGACATGTCTATTTTACGACACGTAGTGATTCCAATATATTAACATTAACAGTGCATGAAAGTGCTCCTAGTAGCTTAGTCTGCAATCAGTAGCCATTTTCTATTCTTCTTTTTGTTCAGGCTGTTTCATTCAGCATGATCAGAATGTTCATTGTGATAGTTGTTGGTTGGAAAGAGATGATGATAATGATTCCTGGCTGGTTTTTTGTCAATTTTGTATTGATGAACCTAATTCAGATCTGACAGGTTTGTTTTACTGATGAATCCAAGCCTATTATGGGATGTTTTAAAAAATGAGGAGGGATCTGAAAATTTGTTCTGAAGAAAAAGTTACATCAGTTACTTGCTGTCTTCTCTTAAATACTTTTATCTTTTGATTTAAATGGTCAATATATTCCATAAAATTATCTCTTTCTTTCTGGGAAAGCATTTGTTTGCATGTTTATGTTTTTATGTTCGGATAGGTTACAAGGAAGAGTGAAGGTTAACTGCACTTAGCTTCTTGGGATAGATGGATCATTGCCAGGCCTACTGCAAGACAAACTGGTGTTAGTCACTCTTTTCCCCATTAGATAAAAGCATTTTGTACATTAGTATTTGTATACCTTTGTCATTGTTGTTTTAAGTTCTCAGGTTTTACCCAGATTTTAGTGTATGGGAAGGGTTTAAGGGGTGTTCCTCAGGATGAGATCTTCATGACTGTGTGCTAACGTAAGATCAAAGGGTGGGATGCTAGGATAAGTTGTCTTCTCCTGAAGTAGGCTCTATTTCAGCTCCCTTTGCCTCCTTCTGTTTCTGAAAAGTTGGTTTGGCCCATTTGTTTTGCCATTTTAATATCTATCTGGGATATCTATCTGGGATATCTATCCATATATAACTAGGGAAGCTCCTCCTGGCAATGGCCATTTTGCACGTTTTGGTTTGGGGTCCCATTCTGCAGATCTTAGACGTTCAAAGCAGTGCCGTATTTCTAGTTCACTTCCTTCGCAGTGCACCCTGATGTTCACATTCAGACAAAGAGATTGTGTTGCGTTTTGTTTACCACCTCTGTGAGACATGCTATGGCACCAGTCAATCTGCAGAATACTAGAAGTATCTACTTAATAGAGGCAGAATTTTATTGAGTGAATAATTACATCCTATCACTGCTGAAGTAATCACCTTAGGTCCAATGATGCATCCAGAGGGAGGTGTGTTCTTTCCAGAATGCCACCCTGGACAATTCATTTTCCTTCTATACAAAGCTCCAGAATCTGTCTGACCATATTGTACTACAGGTTGTCATGTTTTCAGAGGATGAAATTTATGTTCCATGAAATATGCCATTTCCAAAATTAATAGGTAAATGAACAAAGCGAAGCAGACCATTAGAACCATTGTAATATTGTAGTTGCTGGGCTGTGGCACAAAAGCAGAAACTAATGGGTAAACATAATCATATTACAGTCACAGGAGCTATCAATGTATAGTACACAACTATGGTTACACAATGGAAGGCACTCAACCATTATGAAATACGATTTAGCAGACAGGCCAGATGCAGGTAATCTTGCTTAGAACAATACTTTATGTGGCTAGTTTGGTTCTGCTGATGGAAAATGATAAATGACAGCTATTTCTTTCCCATGCTACTGGAATTTCATTTCAGTTTCACTTTAACAATTTTCACAATCCTTTTTTTTCTTTTTTTTTTTTTTTTCCCCCGCCTTATTCTGCATCACAATTCTGAGATTTTTGTGTTTGCGGAAACGTTCCTGAGGCATGAAGAGGCTGGTCCTGAATATTCATGCAAATAGGCATTCAGCCAAAGGTCTTCAGAGTAGATACTCACTCTAACACCTTGAAGTCTTTTTGATGTCCTTGTCTTTATTTCTACTCTAAAACAAAGCTTCATAATTTTAAGTGAACACTCAAGCAGTATCTAATCAGGATAAATGATTCGTAAGCTGAACTGTGTTTGTATAATGTGATTAAAAAGCTTTGAATAGCTAACATAATCATAACATTCTATTAATGGACAGCTTGAGAGTCGCTACAATATCAAATGATTCATCTGAAAAGATACAAAAACTCAAAGATATGCAGGATCAGTTCCATTGGATTCAGTATATTTATACAGATTTAGGAAAGTAAGATGCTGGATTAACTCCTTAGTTAATGCATTTTTCACTAAATTCCACTTTAGTGTAAAATAAACTACAAAACACAGAAACATTGTAGAAGTTCAGATGTATTGAGACATGCTAACATTTCATCCACAGCTTGTTAATGAAGCATTTGCAGTCAATCTAAACACTTCAGCACTGACAGTCTGAAAAAGAGAAAACTGTTCCTATAATAGAATAGAGATGTACCCTGCAAAACTGAAGTAAAGAGGAGTGGAGAAGCATCTTTAAACTAAGTTGCTAGAGTGCTGCAGCATAAATTGGAATACCTTCTCTGGCCATTTTTCAGAGCCAGGAAAGGGAGGTAGGAAGAGGGGAGATTTAAACTGGATGTTAGGAGGAAGTTCTTTACAGTGAGGGGGCGGTGAGGCACTGGAACAGGTTGCCCAGGGAGGTTGTAGCTGCTCCCTCCCTGGAGGTGTTCAAGGCCAGGAGGGACAAGGCCTTGAGTGACCTGTACTAGTGAGAGATGTCCCTGCCTGTGGCGGGGGGTTGGAGCTAGATGATCTTTGAGGTCCCTTCCAACCTTACCATTCTATGATTGAGATTACCATGCCACTCAAGACTTTACCTATGTGGGAAGATTTTGTCAGCAACTGACTAAAATCAATTCAGAGTTGCTTTATTTTGCTGAAAGTGGTTCCAAGAAGTTGGGGCACAGGAGAGAATTGTGTGCTCAAATATTCAGCTTTCTCTCTCAGAATATTTCACTCAATGAATCAGTTACTTTGGTCTTGTCTTCACAAGCAACATTTTTTGAGGAAATATGTAGTGGGGACCTGAGTTCTAGTAATCAGTTACAGTGAAGGCTCAAATGCTTCATAGCTGGGCACAGACAGTATTGCTAATTGCATCCTTGGATGTCAGGCCAACCAAGGGTTTCTTTACATAGTGTCCCAGGTTGGGAACTATAAGGTTAAAAAGAGTCTTCTGGGGGCTGGCAGATTGTTATTCAATCCCATAATTCTGCTATCTCTTCATAAGCTCACAGCAAGACCAGCTCATTCTCCTTTCCTCCCCCTCCAGCCTTGTGTCGGGCAGGAGCTGCGTTATTGGGACAAACATGTAAGGATAGGCCTGGTTTGGGACCTCTAGAGGCTGTGCTTAGGCCTC
>VWZE01024125.1:370360-405727 GCA_013396675.1 Eubucco bourcierii | reverse complement strand
GGGGGGGTGGGGGGGGGGGGGGGGGGGGGGGGGGGGGGTGATTGGAGCACTGGGGATGATAGATTTAGTTTTGGGTTGGGAGAAAATTCAGGGGGTTCACTTATGGATTCTGTGTCTGTCTTGTAATTTCTATCAGTAACACTCTCTACAAATATAATTCTGTTTTTTCTCCAATTCATTTGAGAGCTTTACTCTGTCTGTCGGCTCTTTAAACCCACGACACATAGCAAAATAGAACTCTGTACAAGTACCTGAGCTAGTTTAGATCCTGGAATTCAAGACATGTGTTTTAGCATACCTTTCAGCAGCATATAAATATTCCCACTGAACAGTATGTGATTTTCTAAAGCTACCAGCACCTGGTGCAGTAGTTGTAGCTGCGTTTTGGCTGAACATATTTTTTTAACTGAATACACACACTTTATTTCTTCCACCCACAGAAAAGAAACAAGCACAGCCAGCTGAGTTTGCAAGTACAGAGGTAAATCTTGACATTTTAGTCTTCAAAATCCTGCTTCCACTTATCAAGAGAATGCTGTCTTACTGTTATACCATGCTACTTAATGTGAGATATTGCTATAATGAGTGTAACTCATGACAAAACAGTGAAAACTTGAATGCACTAAATGCAGAATTAGGTGACTACTTGAGTGATAATATATTGCCTAACCTAATGAAAAGACATTACCTTTAAATAATGGACCACATCATAGATTTAATTATCCCAAGGCAAGGTAGTAGGTGCTTCATGCAGACAAGGTCAATTACCTTATCCAGAAGAGCCTGTTTGAAGTATATTATGAATAATTCACAGACACAGAAATTAGCTTTGAAAAAATGTCCCAGCTATATTGTGATGAAAACACTCAATTTCTTTTTTAATGTATTGATGATAACACCCAAAGGACAATTATGGCTGCTTAACTGTAGGACTATTTAAATGACAAGAAATGACAGTTTTGTGGTCAAATTCACATTAATGCATTATGCAGAGGTAAGCATTGTCATCATAGCATAATCACATCAGACCACAAGAAACTGATTTCAAACCTTATCTTGTAGTTTTGAATGCTGAATGAAATTTGATCAAATTGTCTACAATAGACAGACACAGTTGCTGCTGTTACGGCTTTGTGTATTTTGCTTATTCGCTGCTTTCAGTTCTCTGAATATATAGTGTGAAAACAAAGATCTCAAGTGATTGACTAACTGTATGACTTCAGAGAGTCTAACAAACCCAGAGGTGGAACCAGAGCATTTAATTTTCCATTATTAAGCAGAAGACCAGTCTTCTGCTATAAGCACTGAATTGTGCTGTTTCAAAGACACTGCTGTTCCAGTCTAGGACTATTTAGCATTAGGGTTAAAATGATGACAGTATCCATGGTAGCAGAATGCATGCTCACTTGACATATGGTGACCTTAGGTGTGAATTAGAAACGCAATAAACCTGTAAGTCTGGGGAATAACATGCTCTCTCAGCATATTTTGATTCCACAGGCAAAACAATAACCTTAACTTTCTCTCTTTGACTTTGCAATAAGTGGTAACGGCCAGGGGAAATCCCCTGGGGTCTGCAGTTTTCTAAGATGTCTGGCAAGAAGATGGCTAAGTCATCAGGCACCTCGGTTGAAGTGTCACTTTGTGATAGTGACATTGCATGGCCTTTGAGTTTACCTGCTTTATTTGCTTGAAAAGGAGAGTTCAGCAGAATTTTAGAGGGTGCTATAGAATTGCGTATCTAATGAGGCATACACCTGGCCTAGTCCCATTTCCATTCACATCAATGTCAAGAATCCCATTTAGTTCAGTACATGCAGGCCTGGGATCTCTGGAACTTTCAGAAGAGTTGGAATAAAAACTTGACATGATGTACATTTATACAAATGGTTAAAATACGTGATTAAGTAGGAAACCACCAGAAAGAGACAGGGGAAAAAAACTTCCATTGAAGTAAATATACTGAAAAATAGAAAGCTTGTGACTTGTGTATTTCAGTATTCTCCATCATCCATCTTTTCTCTGTGGATCAATTAAAAAAAAAAAAGAAAAAAAAGAAAAAACCCCCAACTTTAGAATTCCTTTTCCTTCGCCTTCACATAGTGGTTGGCCTCCACCCTAGTGGTTTCTGGGAGGACTTGATAAAGACTAATCTGAGCCTAAGAGACTTGCTAGCTGATGTACTTATTTGCATGCATGAATGTGAACAGATGTTTACACAGTAGCATTAAGTGGGACAGCTGTTTGTGAGTCATTTATGTATTTTATTTAAAAGTAAGGCTGTACAATTAAAACCTTTACTCAAAATGTTGAAGGGAAAAGAACCCCAAATTCAGGCAAATACCTTGCATCCTGTATTAGGGAGTTGCTTCCTTTAAGCACATTAGTTTTCTGTATCTCTGAATTTACAGCATAATATAGCTGCAACTTACCTGTATCTCTAAACATCTGTGCCTTAATCAGTAGAACAGTACATGGTGCAGTGTCAGAGTTGCAAAATGTCATTAGCCTAAGAATGAGGGGAGAAAAAAAAGCAATATTGTGATGAGGGGAGGGGGCAAAGTTATTACTTACCTTTGCAAGGGGTTGCACATCACTGGTTGTTTCTGCAATCTTTTCTGTAACAAAGCATACTTCAGGCTAATATTTGCCTTCGCATTTGTCCTGCTCTTCAAATGTGAGAAAAAACATAATCCTTAGGACTGTGTTACAGCCATAAATGTGAACTTAAATATGTTAATTCTTTAAGGTAAAACTGAGTGGAAAAGCTTCCATTACAGAGGTATGCAAATTAGAGGGACAGGCTCTTGTATATTTTTTTAATTAATTTGCCTCTTGAGAGTTTCCTTTTTGTCCGATGTAGGAATGGCTCTGAATTACACATCTTTGGGCTGATACCGTCCATGACTTCATTTTGACAACCCACTGACCCCTGCAGCTCTGTGTTTAAAAAAGTGAGCAGGCAAATGATGTAGACAGTTAAACATCACTCATTGAGTTTTTTTGCATAACTGTTGGAGAGTTCTAATGATATATATTTATACTTTGCCAAAATCCTTTGCATCAGTTGTATATTTCCACCCAAATATCGCTACAGGAGGAAGAAGCCGATGTTTCTCCAAACAAGTAGTAGACAGGATCTGTAGTAGGTTATACTTGTTTTGAGGATAGTACATTCAATTAAGGAACCTTGCAGTTGGGAGGAAATATGTGGATGTATGTGATGATGCTGTGGGATTTTGATTCACATTCTTGATGCAGCCCACAAGAAATGTTTGTCTTTGATCAGCTGTGATTAAAGTCTCATAGTAGAAAGTTAAACACTGTGCGTAAAGTTCTTGTTACTTGCTTCATGAAGCTTGTAGGCTGGCTGAGTGTTCCCCTGGTAATTCTTTCTTCCTCCATTAAATACAGAAGGCAATAGTTAACCATCTCAGGTAAATGCTGAAAATCAGATTAAATGAACACAAGATTAATCGCTCTGAAAATAAGGACTGAAACCCTGTTGACTGTATATTCCATGGGAAGAAAGAAAAAATTTTAAAAGGTTTTAATATTATCATTGTAGCCTATGTGATTGATCTTCATGAGTGATGTGTCAGCTGGAGTTCTCTCCAGAGTCAAGAGAGAAATACNAAAAAAAAAAGCATGAAGCACTGTATCTTAAAACTGTGATGCTTCGTGGCATATGGTGATACACTTCCTAAAAACAGGGAAGTGCTCAGCTCCACTTTGCAGTCTGTGTGTCTTTGAGAAGGAGTTTGTGTTTCCAATGCAATTTTGTTCAGTGTTTGGAAAAAGAGAAAGGACTGGCAGCTTCTTGTTGCTGAACGGTTGTTGTTCCTCTGTCTGCTGCCTTTTCCAGCATTCTGAGTTCTTCTCTCCATTCCAGGAGCAGAACACTCTCTTGAGCTGAATAATAATCCCTGTTTAGTAACAGCAGAACTGTGAAGCAGAGCTGAGCAGTTCCTGCTCTATCCAGTACAGTCCACACAAGAATATGCATACTCACCCATGTATGTATCCTCCTGTTTTCTGCGGGAGCCCAAGACCAATTAAACAGCAAAAACTAAATAGAAGGTCTATTTGAAAGATGTAAACTCATTGCTAACAGGGTGAAGAAAAAAAAAAAAACAATCCTGCAAGCTGATTAAGCTATTCCACAGAGAAGACAGGTGGTTGTCATCCTGACCTTTAAAGCCAGCCAGGGTATATCAATAGAAGCATCTTCTGAGTACAGTATTCTATGATTTTTTTTTCATTTATATTCTCTTGTTTTTTTCCTTACATGCTGGCTTGGAGCCAGTTCATTTCATGGTCTTGCCTATACATATGTTCTGCTACAGCTGCATTTTTCCAAAGTGCCCAATTTCAAAGCACTCCAACCTTCCTTAGGATGACAAATGATGCCTGTGCTACTCTGACCAACAGAACTGTAATTGCTGCCTGAGATGGAGACAGCTGAACCAATGCCATGCTGCAGTTTGGGTATATCCTTGAGTTGGAACTTGACTGCATTTGTTTATTGTAGTCAAGTTTCCAGTCCCACCACTTAAGGCATTAACTACTGACATTAATTGTAACATTGAGGAAAGCAAAATTACTCAGCAGTTGAAAGCAGTGTCAAATCAGCAGTTATTTATTTACCATTGCTCTGTAATGTGTTGTAACACATTGGACTATAAAGAAGTTTAATGAGTTGCAATAATGCTTGTAGCCTCTCAGAGATACTGAGATGCAGTTTGATGAGGTTTGGGTTTTCACGGGTTTTTTTTGTTGTTGTTGTTGTTGTTTGGTTTTTTTGACAAAATGCTTAAAACTGGACTTTCTTTACAGCTGTGTTGGACATCCAGATGGGTGCTGTTATGATCATAGGAAATTCAACAAAGTGTTATCTTTTACCAACTAACACATTTTGAGAGCAAAATAATAAACAATTCAGTTCATCTGTCCCTGTGAGATTTCAATTCAGTAGGGATGCGATAAAAGAGTCAGAGGAGAGTCTATGAACATGTTTTTTGCTCTGCTTGTCCAAGCTACCTTGCTGGCTCAGAAGTAGTATAAAACACAGAAATGTGCCTGAATTATCCTCTAGACTCTTTTTCAGGTGTTGGCTTCATTTTTGTGGGTTTTGTTGTTGGGTTTTTTTTTGTTGGGTTTTTTGTTTGTTTGTTTGTTTTTTATCAGTGCTCATCTTTTAGAATACAGCATATATGTTCCATGCTTTGCAAGAGATATTTTCAGCTGTTCAGCATAATTGTAAACATACTGCCTTGAAACAAAACAAGAACAAACAAACAACAACAACAACAAAAAAAAGCACAGACAAAAAGCCCCAAATGAACACAAGAAGCAACAAAAATTTTCTATGTTTTCATATGAAGCTATATGGGGAATGATACTGGATTTCCCTCTTACTGAAGGTGCTCATTTGCCCAATCAGTTTTGCAAAGAACTTGAGATGTTTGCATCTCATTTTCCAAAGGATTCTTTCCAAAACAGAAGCAGTATCACAGGAATACCTGTGAGTCCTATTGTAAGTCTTAAGAAAAAAAAAATTTTTATTTAATTAGAGATTGCAGAATCAAAGTGATTAACAATATGTTATCACCTCTTCTAAATTACATTCTATTAAGACTGCATTGCTATTTTTATTCTGGTTGAGGAATTGAGCATATTTACCGATGATGTTATCTGATTTCTTTAGGATCAATCTAAGCCACGAAATTCAGTAGTTACTGTCATCCACTTACAGGAACTAGTTAGTGGTTACACTTCAAAAAGGCACTTTGTGGAAATGACGTCCCAATGACTTTGATCAGATTCACTCTGTGTAAATAGATGTTACTCTCTGTCAGCCCTGCTGTATTAACCTGGGAGCTGAAAGGCAAGGTGTGTTCTCATTGCTTTGTGAATCAATATTGTTCATAAAGATTCTCAATACTCAGATCTAGGTTTTGTTATTCCTTGAAGCTGCCATCACAAGCACAATGGGAACAAAATTAATCTGTCTTTTGTGCAGGGTTGTCAAATCACAAGACAGTCCATTTCTGTCATGAGTGACTGTATTGGTGCAATGTGAGCAAGAGGAAAAAATAGTAATAATAAAGATACTTTTCTCATTATTAAAGCTGGTAGTTAAAACTGCATATTCAGGAAATAGTTCTGTTGAGTAAGGTAATTCCATTTTTGCTCAGACACTTTTCAAAATAAAGGGGAGGAAGAAGAACTGTTATTAGTGTGTGCAGTTTCTCTCAAAGGACCAAACAAAGATTGCTTTCCACAGCATGTTTTCCTGTAACTTATTCAGTCTACTATTAAATGTCCCAGATGTCCCTATTATATCTTTTTTTTTTTTTTCATTCTCATCTATCAAATTTCATTTTGCTGTGGGCATGATCCAGCAAACCTTCCATGTGTTCCTACAAGACTTGAATTAAACCTTGTATTGATTCTACACAGCTTTACTCCAGTTGACTTGTGCCCATAAAGTTTAATAATCTGCTGAGTTGCATCATGACTTCCAGACTGCCGTTAGGCCAGATCATAGACCTTGTTCTTCATGGACTTCATGGAGGGCCGGTAGGCAGATTAGAGTACGTGAGCCTCAGACCTGTGGAGAGCTGGGGACTTTGCTGTACAACTCCACTGTTGTACCACATTGAGTGGATGAGATGCAAAGTACTGCAGGTAGGGTCTTTCTGTTACTCCTCATCTCTTTTACCCTGTCCCAAAGATTTTGATTGGGTCTTTTAAAAGTAAGTGAATCAAATATAAAATTAATTTTCTTTTCTTCTCCCTTTAAAAAAAAAAAAAAAAAGCCTCAGGTTTTTACTTCAGTTGCTGCACAACTGCAGATAGTGCCTTTTCCTGTTTCAGTAATGGCCACAGTTTATCTAAGAAATTCTTACAACTTGAATGTTTCAGAACAGCTTGATGCCAGGGCCTGAGCTAAATTGTCTCCTGTGGTACCCTCCAGCCTCAACCACTGTGTCCTCCTGTGGACAACCTAATACCCTGTGAGTGTAAATTAACATGACCACCCTGATTTCACTTTATCCCTGGAAAACAAGAGTGAATCAATGAGCCGCAGAGTGGTTTGTTTTTTTTCTTGGCAGTCATTCCTGGGCCAGTTGCTCCAAGTGTAGTTTTACAGTTCTGTAAAGGTTGTTGTCTCAGTTCGGTGTTTCCAAGAATAATAGTTGAATGCTAAGTTTTCTTGTAGTGAAATGATAGGTTTATGGTTTGATGCACCATTCATAATCTTTGACACTTAAACTATTCCCCTCTGTCCTTCACAGTGTTATTTCTAGGCTCTGAAATTGCTTTCCTCCATGAAAACTCTAATAGCTTTCCAAAACAAAAGCGGCTGTGGTAACCTGTTTCTCTCACCTTGCAGTAGTTTATACGGTGCATTAGTTCAGTAGTCTCTCCTTACCCTGTAGCCCTTTCACAACCATTATAAAACACTTTAAAACAAAGCTCTGAAGAAGAGCATATGATCTGTCTAAACTTGCAAACTCACTTATCACTTCCATGCTTTCCTTCAGTCTGTGCCATATATGGTGATCTAAAAACAGCCCCCAAATAGTGAGCTTCTGATCCAGGCAGGGTCATGCTGGAGCCCACTGTGGCTTACTTGCAATTGAATTGGGGCCATTAATGGGTTTCCAGTCCCAGCACAGGGTAAGGGTGTGACAGGATATACATAAATGTCATAGGCCTATTTGTTAAGACAATGCAGGGCTTATTTACCTAAATTTACTTAGAAGAATTACGTTGAACAGAAAAAATAGGAAGGGAAAAAGGGACTGAAGAAGGAATTACCTGAGATAGCCTTGGGTTTGGATTATGTGATCTCCAGATATCCCTTCCAACCCTTACCATTCTGTGATTCTCAAAAGGAAAAGGATTTGAAAGCAAGGACGACACGTTTGAAGTGAAGCTGAGGTGGAATGAATAAGGTAAAGGAAATAAGAGTGTTTGTTTGTTTGTTTCAGCAAGTTTAGATATCCAGTATATCTTCAGCAAAACTCCAGATTCAAAGATTTTGCCATTTGTCACCAAAAACCATAAACCTTTTCTGCATTTTTGGTTTAGGGGTTTATTTGTTGATATTATTGCTTTTTCTTCCTAACCTGCATGCCTTCAGCTGTTCTTGCTGTCTGGAGTCCCACTTGCATCTTTCAGGAAACTTGTCACTTTGCCAGAAATTTACTGAGAAAGCAACCCAGCTTGATCTGGCAGAGCAAATAGTCATAATATTTTCAACCTTCTTTGGCCTTCAACAGAGACATTCAGAAGGCATAAAACTTTATTTTGGATGTAGATTCAGTCTTCCTCAACATATAAAAGTGTTTGTATCTAAAACCCTTATGCCCATCCTCAAATCTGTCGCTCAAATGGTTGGTGATGATTTCACTTTTACTGAAGCACTGTTAGTGTGCCTTGGCATAACTGTGTCATTGAAGCTTAGCAGTTCTGTTCATTACCCTTCTGTTAAATATAGAAACCGCAAAGGTCCACGTTTATTTACCTTTTTTTCCCTGCCCATTGTCATCTGTGAGAACATCTTTAACAGCTCCAGGAAGAAAAGAGCACACCGTGGTAACAGCTGCTCCAGAGCATAACACTGTTTCTCTACTTAAGAGATACAGACAAATGCTACTGCATGTTTTTTTTTCTTTTCCTCAAACAATTCCTTCAGTCTGGGACTCTGTATGAAAGCAGTGCACTATGTCAGCACAGCTGAATAACAAGAAGAAAAAAAAAGGTGTCTGAAAGTATTGACTTTCCCCTTTTTCTAACCACACTTAAAATCATTTTGAAATGAGGAACTGATTTTATGACTAAGTAACGTTTGCCCAGGGAGTAAGTCCACTGACATTAGGAGGACTGCTTCACTTCCAGGTTGGTGCTTTGAATAGGGAGTACAGAATCAGAGCAGAAATTGAAATCAAATTCAAGTGTGAATCTTAGCAACACTGGTTGGCACCATTGTTAAGTAAACTGTGACATCTGTCTTGCTGTACTGTTTGACCAGCCATGATTTCCAGTGCAGTCATGTTTCTCATCTCTGAAAATCAGGATAGTGGTATGTGAGCTAGAGTTTCAAGAAAGAGAAATGAACAGTCGAAAAATTGCACAACTGCCACAAGGAAGATGTTGAGTAAAAGGGAGGAAGATTTAGATGGTCATTGTGATTGTACTGCAAAGAGAGGAGCCAAGCACAAAACAAATTAATGCGGAACAGAAGCAACTGGATGACTTAGTGGCACACTCAGTGAACCATGTTCAAAGGAACCATGTCACTGGGGATTCTCGTTTTTCCCCTGGACCATATTACATACATTCAATTTCACTAAGATAACCTGATCTTGAGTTAAAAACAGGGCTTTGTTTGCCAATTGCAGAGAGCCTGCTACCTTGGAGGGCAGTTGTTGCTTCCCTCTGGCTGGGGCAGAACCATACGACCCTCCCTGGGGGATGTAAACATAAGAGAAACTTTTTTCACTGGTAAATATCGGCATGCACTTTAAAGAATGGGTAAACACACACAAGTTTAGAGCAACAGAGCCTGCATTCACCCTGCTTCATGTTACTAGTATATTCTCCCAGAGGTGAAGTGTCATTTAGAATCATAGAGTCATAGAATAGTAAGGTTGGAAGGGACCTCAAAGACCATCTAGTTCCAACCCCCTGCCATAGGCAGGGACACCTCCCACTAGTACAGGTTACTCAAGGCCTCCTCCAACCTGGCCTTGAACACCTCCAGGGAGGGAGTAGCCACAACCTCCATGGGCAGCCTGTTCCAGTGTCTCACCACCCTCACTGTAAAGAATTTTCTTGTAACATCTATTCTTTTAAACTAATACAGATTCTATCAGTAACACCATAGGGTTCTTCACTCAGGAAACAGCCTCTAAATATATGTTCATTTTGTGTTATTCATTAAATAGGGAATGCTTTGTCCAGAATTATTATAAACTACTCTTCTTTGCTTTATCAAGAGTGTATTTTTTTTCCCTATTGAAAAGGCCAAAGGGGAAAAAATCAGTTTTACTTCAAGTAAATATTTAAAATTCTTACCAAAAAATGTTGTGATAGAAAAGATCAAGCATGGTCAAATAAGACCCCGGTAAATTCTTAGCAAAAATAGTGTCACAGTTTTCCCTTGTTCTCATTTTTTTCAAGAGCCTTTTAAAAGTGGGTTATATGAGATCATAATTTGTACTCTGGATTGGCCTTTGGATTCAGTTATTCAGGTTGAAATTGCCTCATACACATATGGGTGTGTATTTGTACAGATATATGTATGCTAACTGCTTGTTTCACAGCATGGTCAGTGTATCAGGTGAGCCATGTGTGGGATTTGGTATTGCGCAAACAGATATTTTATGCTTTTGAGTGTGGTAGCAAAGAATTGACTTTGATTGCTTTATGCAGTTCTACAGTCAGTTTTTTTCTGTAGTTTTTACTGTCTCTTGATCGTGATCACTCTCATTTTAAAAGAAAACAGGGCCCAGGTATCTACACTTTCACCAATAGGATGTGTAGGTGTAACATTTAACAAATTCTGTTATGCTTAACTCAATTTGGCTTTGGAGACAAAAATTGAACAGGATGACTTCTCAGAGAATGTTGGTTTAATGCAATGTGGTTGTAGCATTTCAACAGACAGATACAAATAAATCAAGGTGGGAGACCTTTAACTGACCTGTTTCGGTAACCTGGATGCCCCAAAAGCCTTACCAATGTTAAGTTTATGTATATATAGAATCACAGAATGGTAAGGTTGGAAGGGACCTCAAGGATCATCTAGTTCCAACCCCCTGCCATAGGCAGGTACACCTCCCACTAGTACAGGTCACTCAAGGCTTCGTCCAACCTGGCCTTGAACACATCCAGGGAGGGAGCAGCCACAGCCTCCCTGGGCAGCCTGTTCCAGTGCCTTACCACCCTCACTGTAAATAACTTCCTCCTAACACCCAGTCTAAATCTCCCCTCTTCCAGTTTAAACCCATTGCCCCTTGTCCTGGCATTGCAAGACCTTGTAAATAGTCCCTCCCCAGCCTTCCTGTAGACCCTCTTCAGATACTGGAAGGCTGACTATTGGGTCAGACTTAGTAGCACAGGAGTTTAACAAAAGATCCAGTTTATCTTGTATTCCTATCATTAGATTCTTGGGTTTTGCAATAACAAGAACCACCTAACAAATGATGCAGATGAATTTTGACAAACATTTTATATCTAATACTGTTAACAATACATGACTTTGTTTTAACTCATGCTGTATAAATGTAAGAGTCAATGCTAGGACTTTCTGCCTATATAGGCAGAAACTGAGTCCACAGAAATTAGTCTTAAATGGAATTGGAATATGTTGCTTTTCCCTCTCATTCAGCTTCTGAGTGCCTATACAAATAACTGTTGAAAAAATTCTCTACTATTTAAAAGAAGTCTGAACACTTTAAAGACAGGTTTTATTGCTTGCAATGTCAGTGCCTTCTGATACAGAAAATAAAAAAACTTAACACAAGGGAGAAGAAAACAGGCATTTTATTTGTAAGCTGGTAGGACACCAAATACGTTCAGCTCTTCGTGTCACTAGAAGAAACGCATTGCAGATGAATTTGATCTCAATCTGCATCTCCTTCTAAGGATAATTGGAAAAAACCTTCACGTATCTGCTGTTATCATAGCCCAATCTTTGTGTTTGTGAACTGTACAATCTATCCCAGCCAATGCTGAAACAGATTTCATATAGAGAACTAACAAAGAAAGTCTAGTTAAGCACATTGATAGAGTTGATGGAGGTCTGCTGAAGAACTGACATGTGAAAAAGCTTATTCACTGTGCCTTGCTAGATGGAGAAAAAATTAGTTCCTATCCAGGGTTCCCAGAGTCTTACTTAGCTGTTCAGATACATTCATGCAGTAGCTGTTGAATAGACCAACAGACCACCAAAGAAACAGATTATGGATATAGGTGAAGGGAAACATCAAGGTGAATGTGATCAGCTGAAGATGAGACTCCTTCCTTATTCTTTGCTTTCAGAAGACTTATGCCAACCTTAATTTTTGCATCCTGAGCCTGGTAGTGTGAATGAGTGGCAGTACCTGTGTGGTTACAAAAATACTCTCTGCCTGCTCAGTTATTTTATTCAATAGCATATTAAATTATGGTAAAAACAGTATTGTAAGTATCACAACTGTTTGTAGAGGCTTCAAGACAGAATAATCACAGAAAAGAGTATTGTGCTCTGCATGATATAGGAGTATTTTGCCTTTTTTGTGGATTTTGTTGTGAAAATTAAAAACTACAGCTTGAGCGGTGCAGGAAGAAATCACTTGAAAGAAACTGGTCTCTGTTCTTTTACTGATGAATTCAGTCACTTGAGGTTTTTTGTTTTACTTGGTTTGGGAATTTTTTTCACACAGATTTCCCTTCAGACCCATAGAATGGACTTCAAAGTCAACCTTAAATTTATTATAGCAGATCTTTTTCTTCCCCATTCTAAATGGACAAAAGTGTGTGGAAGATAATGCTTCTAGTTCTGCAGTAGGCATTTGACTACCTTTTTTGAGTAAATAATACATTACTAAGAACAATGCAAGCACAAAATGAAGAATTAGTAGCATGTTTTATTAAATGGACTTTTTAGCTTAGAAATTTTGAAGTGGAATTCTACTGACCCCTGTGGCCATTGGTTTGTGGGGCCACATTAACTCCTTGATTAACATCGTTGACTTCATGACAAGAGGGATATTGTATCATTTTAACGCGGTGGAGAAGTGATAATTCTTTGAAAACACGGTAATACCGTGATTACAGAAGTGAAGATATTGCCAAAAGATCTACAGGCTTAGCAGCATCATTATCAACACACCTCTTGGGCAGATGCAATTGCAATGCAAGACACCCTCCAACTCTGCCAAGGAGTAATGGTGTAAACTATCTGGAAAGAGTTCATGGGCAGATTGGTTGCATTCCTAGCGAAATACTACTTTTTTTTCTTTTTTTTTTTTTCAGTATTACAGGTATGTGACATGCAATATATATTTCAGTAATTCCTAAACACTTCAGATATTGCTGAAGTACTTTAGATCTAAGAGCTTTGCTTAATAGCTCTGTGATTCCTCATGTGTTAAAAAATTAAGCACATGGAAAAGAGTTTTGAAGAATCAAGGCGTAATATTCTTTAATATTACAATTGATTTCTAAGGGACTAGTTAGGGAGAAAAAAATTACTTGAGTAAAGGGTAGCAGAACCTTGCTTAATAAATAGAATTTTTTAAAAGACACTGTTTTTTATTGTCCTTTCCCTTGACAGTCTAAAATTACAACATTGAATGCTCTGTTTTTTAGCACTGTATTTAATTGCAAATGACTCAAACTGTGGTGCTTCTACCACTTCCCCAGTGTACATCATAAGTCCGACTGTGCATGTGTTTATTTGGTATTACTCAATAAAGCAAATAACAACAGATCTGAAAAAGACACCAGAAAACTACTCATGCTTAGTTCTTGTGAATGATTGCTTGTTTTACTGTTTAAGTACATGATGATTTCTTCCAGAAGAGTCTGACACAGGTTGAATTTGATTAATGAATACTATTATTTCTTGATGGCCTAAAGGATTTATCTTTGTCTAAATATTTTTTTTTTTTCCCAGAATGGGCACTTTCAAAATTAGATTAAGCACTTCTGTGTAATATCTATTTCAACTCCAAGACTGATAACCCTTTTATTCAATTAACTTTACTATTCCAAGCTTTACCAAGTCATTTCCCAATAATATAGTATAGACCTGTTTCACTGGCTGCAGCAATCAACTTCTACAGGAAAATCCAACTGGAAAGAAAGTAAACATAAATGTGTTGACAATAAATTGAGACGAAAAATAAGTGTGCACATTTTTGTAAGATGAATCCTTAGATGTTCTTGCATTGTGCTTTTCTAATGAGTACCACTGGGTATTGGTAAAACTCGTNCCCCCCCCCCCCATGATTTTACAGTTCAGCAGTCTAAACTTAGAAGGAAAAACAAATCTGAATTAATTTTAGCAAGCAATTCCAAAACTCATTTTAATTAGTCCCTTACACTCCGCAGTTAACCATGATTGCATTTCACTTTCCTCCTTTGTATAATGAGGAATACTCCCTACTAATAATGTTAGTAAAACAGAAGAATAAATTGATACATTTTCCTACATTAGCAGTGCAGTTTATTTTTCCGGTCTACTTTGATCAAAAAGGCTTGATATGTCAATTTTGCTAAAATTTGCCATCTACCTCCATGTGTAACTGATTACATTTCTTGATTTAAGGATTAAGAAGTCAATGAAAAATTATCTGAGGTGGAAGACAAAGTCAATCTTAGCAAAAATGTTAATCCGTGAATTTCATTACCTCTGAATCCGCTTACTGTATCTAACTATTAATATTTAATGCTCCATGTATAACGGATTATGAAATTTAAACACAAAGCTATCTTGGTTTATATAAATACGTAGATCTTAGACCTCCTGCAGATAGAAAATAAATTCATAGAGACAAATTAATTCCCAAGCAGGAAATATTTTTTCCCCACTTATGTCCTACCTGAATCCTTAATCTAGGATATTTTAATATCTTTTGGAGCTTTGTGTTGGCAAATTCCACCTTTGGAGAACACATTACAGCACCTGCTCCTGTTGCCCTGGAAAACCAATACAGATTTTGTTCTTAGTTTTGAGAGGAGCTGCATTAACCTCATAGTACTAGGTCAGTCTGTGTGTTATTTTTGAAGAGTTGTATCTTTAAATGGGAGTCTTAAAGGGAAAAAAATCCTAATCTAAGATCTAAAGTCTCTTTCATGATGGGTAGAATCTTCAAGAGGTTATTAGCCATGGCAGGTAGTTTAAGACACCTGTGCAACATGAATCGTGACAGGAGAACTGTTTTCAGACCCCTTCAATTATCAGATCTCCCCTCTAGCATCACACACCAAAAATGGACACAGCTGGTGCCGACAAGGGTGTCAAAAGTCTTTGCAGGTGAGATGTGCCAAGGTTTTCCTTGATGATCGGCACATAGACCCTGCGCGGAACACATCTGCTCCTCAAACCATAGAGCTGTTGCTTTCTCAATGTGTATTCCATAAAATGGAACTTGGTCGAAGCTTGTGGTTTGTTACTTCATCTGTAGTTTGCATCTTTCATTTCTGTATTTTTTTAACACATTCGCCTCCATTCTTTTTTCTCATTCTCACAGAATCCAATTTGCTTATCAAGTTCTCTTTCTCTCTCTTTTTCTCTTTTCTCTTTTTTTTCCTTTCTCTTTTTCCCTTTCACCCAGATGGAATGCCATTTGCTTGGTGGGTTGGCCGTGCCAATGAAAAGCATCCTTACTGGGGAGGATCTCTTCCGGGCATTCAACAGTGTGCATGTGGACTAGAAGAAAGTTGTCTGGATATGAGATATTTTTGCAACTGTGATGCAGATAGAGAAGAATGGTAATTATTTCAATATATGTATAGCTGTGACTGCCTGAGAGCTGGGAATAGGAAGTAAGGCAAGAAAGTTTAAATATTTTTTTTCTGATTCACATCTCAGGAGGCTTGAATGGCTTGAGTATGATCAAATGAGAATGAAAATCAAACTAGAATTTGGACTTCTGGTTTTGTCTTAATTTCCTATTTCATTCCATCCTAATTTCTGATTTGAACCAAAACCAAGTTATCTGGATGAAGCAAGTTGCTGGGATGGGTCATCATCAAAAAGTTGTTGAATGCTAAATCCAGGCATCATTTGTTTTAAAATGTCCAACTGGTTCATTGCATGAATAAAAACTCTTGAGAGGTTGGTTAGTAAACAGCAGAGCCGAAAATTGAGGCATAGACAGCAAAATTCAGGTACAGACAAGTAAAGAACAAGAAATCTGTACTGTCAAAAGGATTTGTCTTTTTTTCTGAAACAGAATATCAATACGTTCCTCGTTTTGCTTTTATGTTGAGTATTAAGGTTTTTAATGTAAATGGAGAGACTTCCTTTGGCTTCTGTAGGTTTTGTTCAGTCTCCATAGGAAGTTTTAGACTTACAGTGTGACAATTCAAAGCCTTGCTTGGATTCAGACTTCTGTTGTGCCCTAATGCTTTATTAATTTATGAAGGCCACCTCACAACCTTCTTCCATTCCCTGCACCTTCAGAGACTTCACAGCAGCTGAGGGCTAGTTAGTGAATTTTCCAATTAATTCCATACTTATGTTGAAGGAGGCAGAAATGCCATGTGAGTGTTGCTGAAAGTACAGTTTGAAATACCAAAAATGGATGTGAAAACTCTGCTTCCCTCTGCACCTTCTGGACCACTCACTGATAGGAACTGCTACCCTTTCTCTGAAAAAAAGATGTTTTAACCTCAAGTAGTTCAGAAATGACAAATAATGGAACTAGACAAGAAATGCCTTACTGTAACAGGCCACCGTGTTTGATATAGTGTCCAAATTATCCTTGTGAAACCATTTAAAAGGGAATAAGTAGGAAAGAACTGTAAAGGGCATTGAAAGAGAACACACACACAAAAAAAAAAAATCAGAACTGACTTGTCACTAAATGTTGTTCTTCTTTGGTCACTCACTTTCCAGAAGTATGGATATTTACTTGTACCCTTTATGTCCTGGAATCATTATTAACTCTCAAGCATTTTAGCTGTAAGGGAATTTCTTTGGGAAGATCTTTATGTAAACGTTGCTTTAAGGATGTGATTTGTATAGATTTGTATATAAGGACGTAGTGGTGCATTTTAATCTGTCTTTTTTTCTTTTATATTGGGTTATCAGATGCACTTTGGTGAGGTTTGCCAAGGAACAACATAAGCATCTGTTTTTACTGGTGCTTGGCTCTTTTCATAGTCCACATTTTACTTCTTGGTGAGCTACTACTCAAGCGGAGCAGGGTTGTGTTATGCTGACAGACTGCTGGGGTTGTAGTCTGAGACTGCAGAACAGTGCACTAGATCGTACAAACCAGTGCAAGGTGAAATCTAAACCACAGTTTTATAATGTTGCAGCTCAGTCTTCTAAGGAAATGAGACCTAAGCATGTTATGCTGTGGGTGTTTATCTCAGTTTTCCCCCCACACCCAACGATTTTGAATAAGCAGACACATTTCAAACATCTTTTGTGGAGAAGGAGAAATCTCAAAAGTATTAGAAATTACACATTCTATGAAAATTTATACCAGGCAGAGGAGAAAAAGCCAATTAAAACCCACAAGAAGGAAGTTAGGAAGCATGCACTTTTATTAGATTTTGGAAAACCCTCAAGAGAGAGAGATGTTGGAAATCATGCTTCATTAGCTTGGCAGCTCACAGAGCTACTTGTTTCTCCTAATTTCATCATAATAACAGGATGTGTATAAGTTTCCTTAGCCAACCTGCCTACTGTTGGTGTGGGAGGTTCAGGTGTTTTGTTTTGATTCTTAATCCTTTTGAAATTTGGACTTTGGTAGTAGTCTAAATTGTAGGTTGGCTTTTTAAGAGCTAAAATCCTCTGACCTTTAAAAAGAGTTTCTAAACATAAGAAATTTCATGCCTCCTGAACATTGCTTTTGTGTTTCTCTGCTGGAACACTGACCCCCTGATATATAATGAGCATTTGAATCTGAAACCCACTGAGATCTGAACTGTGACTTTAACCTACTATATGTTATAGTGGAAGGAGCAAGACTGCAATAGATGCATTTATTTGCCTCAGCATGAAATAAAATGGGTGCTGCAGAGTGGAAAAATAGAAAATAATTTTTGCTCCTTTGAAATAAATCAGGCTGTTTACTGCAGTTCCAAGGTAGGGACTCACCAGAATAGCTGTAGTATCCTTCTGAAGAGGAGACAGACTTAAGATTTTGCTTTGATTTGGTTTCCCTAGACTAAGTCTCGGGTGCAAAAGGAGCTACTAAATCCTCAGAGCAGCAAATGAAACAGAAGAAACAAGAAAAAGCAGACCTTAAAAAACTCCAGAGCCAGGTGTTTGGCATCATACAATAGGCACTTCTAGGTATGCTGACTTTTAAATGATAGCTGAGTTGACACCTCAGCAGCCAACTGCTGTCGCTGGGCTCTTTACTTGTCACCAGTTTTGCCCTCCTGGAATTATGCTGACCAGATGAGCAGGAATATAGTTTGTTGCATGCTATCTGGAGAAGCTTTTTGTATTTTTTTCACCTTTCTGTTTTAAAAATACATTCTAGTGAAAAATATCTTTTTCTTTTCATCTCACTGTACATCCAAACTCTGCTATATGATGACAGCTAATTCTGTCCCTGCAGAATAGTGGAGCATTTTCATGTTATTTGTTGAAGAATAGGAGAACTCTGCTGAGGTAGCAGAGTTGTAAGTTGTCACCAAAGCATGGGGTCTGGAAAGATACTAAGAATGACTTAACTGTAGTTTATGCATACTTCTAAAAAAAAGAGATTCCTGACTGTTGAAAGCTCTTGCTAGTTGATGAAAACATACATAGAAATCCAATGGCTGCAAGCTGAAGCTAAATCTAGTTCAGAAGATGTTTTTAGTTTCTTTCTTAACACTAAGAATAGTTGTTGGGACAAGTTACGTATAGAAGAGATGTATTTGTCATTGTCTTTCAAAAGATATTCATTACTTCAAACAGAAGGTGCATTCTTCATACAGGCATTACTGGGGAAAGGTGGTAAACTGACCTGAAGAGTACAACCTTTCTGAAATGGACAGAGGGATGTGTTACCATTCTAGAGATCCTACGGATCCTTAAATACTTCTTCCAGGTTGTCTTTCGTCTCAAGCAAAATTCTCTTTCCCTGGTAATGAAAGCCTTGCTGCTTACCAAACCTTTCATTTCAATGGGAGGAACTTCTTTCCTGCCATGGTGGTGTATGACTGTCCTGAAGTCCATTTGCTGTTTTGGGCTTTCTTTCTGGAATCCAGTTTCCACTTCAAATACAGACACTTGATTGAAGCCAATCATCAAACCAAACCTATTTCTTACTGACTACATCCACCTGGAAACACTGTGAATCTGGAGAACTTTACAGGTTTTATTTAGTACAGAAAGAGTGGCATTGCTGGAAGTGGAGGCAAAGGGGCAGAAAGGGGGACTGTTATTGCTGTTGTCAAATATCCACCATTCTTTGTGTAGGAGCAAAGCCACGTGGAAGTGAAGGAAGCCCTGCTTGGATGAGATATGTTTGTGCAAAGCTGTGCCAGAGCCAGGGTGCTCAAACTGGAAGAGCTGAGAAGAGTAAGACAGAGAAACCCAGCAGCTGACAAGCCCAGATTTGGCAGCTTTTGTGTTCTCAGCCACTATCCCGCACCGAATCTGTTCCCTTAGAAGCAGTGCAGGCAGCTCCATAGAGCCTCAAACTCAGAAATAAACCTTGCCAGAGATGACCTGGCCTATACATAGCTGTCTTGGATATCTGCCTTCATGACTGCATTTATCAACAGACTAGAAAAGCTGCCTACAGAGAGATGACTGTAGCAGGCCCCTGAGGTGTCAGAAATAAGCTCATTACTATGATTACTAAATTTTTTTCTCTATACCTCCTCTCTAATTCAGGAAAATACAGCCACTGCATCTTGCTTTCAACTATTAGATGTGTCCCCTTCTGCTGTTGCTTTTTTCTTTATTATGTCTACATTATTGTAGCCAGTAAAGCATTTTTTGGATGCAGCTGGTTGGTAAGATAGAAAAATGTATTCCTTTGGGTTATGAATGATATATTCTGCACAGAGTCAAAACTTTTTCTGATAGAGGCCTGTTTCACTGGCTCATTTCTCAACCAATTCATTGGTATCTGCTGATGACAGTGTTCTTTTCCTCCAACGTTCTGTATTTGTGAAAATCCATAATGAATATCTGAGATACTGAGGCTCAGGTACTACCAAAGTTGTCATTAATGTAAAAGAAAACATACCAATGGGACATCATATGAGAAGAAGTTATATTTAATGGCACCACTGCTTTACCATCTGTTGGAAAAAATATGTAAGCAGCTACCTAGAGATTACAAGTTTATGGTGTCTTACACTGTTAGGACACCATAGAGTGAGATTTTTTTTATCATGCTTTTATTAGTAGCCAAGAAGATAAAAAAAGTCTCATAGTTACCATCAAAATCATTACTTGTCATCTAACAGGAAGGTTACCTGCACTGCACCTTAAAAGTATCCAGTTACTGTGCTATCATCTTTAGCATTGCTACACTTGCAGCAAAATTTATTTCTTCCTCTTGTCCCCTCCCCAGATATATAAAACATTGGATCTGTAGCATGCTTCATAGCTTATTGAGGAAGTCCTCTGGGTAGATAGACATTAATCTTCAGACATGGATAAATAGATGACATCCAACTGTATTTAATATCCACAACTAAAAATATTTCAGTGATTTAATTTGAAGGGTATTAGACTTGGGGGTTTTTGTTGATTTTTTTGTTTGTTTGTTTGTTTTTCCTTGTGCTAGTTGATACAATCCTTTATGCTAAGAACTCAAAGAAACATATGTTCATTGAGGGTGCTTTCCACCCTCAGAAAAGCATTAAGATTTTCATCTTGAGCTTTTGGTAATTGAGTGTCAAGTCAGGTAAACTCCCTAATTTATTAGTTTTTTTTTGTACCATTTTCTGCATGTACTGGACATCTTTTAGGAAAGGAGTAAAACCTGCTTTGAGTTTTGTGAAATCAGGACTTAATCTATATTCCTGGCCAAGGAGCATCATCCACCAGGACTCACCTGCAGGCAGAACCCACCTGTACTTCTCAGTACTGAGAGGTTGGGCATAGCATGGTACACAAGTATGATAGGTTGAATTTATCCCCAAAATAAAATCACCTCAGATGATTTGGAAGCAAAATGAAACTGTTATTTACAAGCAAGCTAAAATCTGAAAGCATTAAATGCAATGTATATGTACAAAATACATTTACATGTACTTACAATTATTTACAAATCAGAAATAACTCATACACAAAAGAGAGAAAAAAAAAAAACAAAACAAAAAAAACCAAAAACAACCTACCTCTCTGGGCAAGGGAACAAAGGAGTAGCTCTCTCCCCATAGAGAAATCAGGCCCCACTGCTGCTATCTATTTAGCCATAAACAAAAGTCTCAAACAAGATCAGCAAAGCCATACATAGGGACTAACCAGCAGCCAGAGTGAAGGGAAGAGGAAGGGAATAATAGTTTGTGCAGCAAATTATATATTAAACCAACAAGCAAATGGAATGATATAGACTTATTTATTATTTTTCTTTTGTATCCAATAGCCTATTTTATTTACCTTTCACTTTTGTTGTTGTTGTTTTTATCCAGCGTCTTTGGAATTTTCCTATTCTATGTTTATAACTTAGAATCAGGATAGAAGGTTAAACTGTCACAACAAGACATTCTTAGTGGAAGTGCTCAGAGATCATTGTAAACTCACTAAGGGAAATTTAGTTGTGGTTTTGGCTAACTTGAGAAGTAGCTGTGGAAAACAAAATATAATCTGGTTTTAAGTGTGTGTGAACTGCTAAATTAAAATGCCTATACATAAAAATTAGGTCTGGGAACAAATACAAAAAGAATTAACCTAATAAATATTTATTTTTGATTAAAAAAGACATCACAGTGCAACTACTTTCTATCAGAAAATAGCTCTTTTTATTTGAAAACTGTACAATAAAAGTGATCCCCAAGCCTCCTTCAGGCAAAATTCAGAATGTTTTGTCCAAACCCTGGAATATTTGTATTTTGTAGTAGCACAGCTGTGCCTCCAGGAAAATACAATACAGGTACATAAAGCTTTCTTGCTCCTCTCTGAGGCATAATGTACTGTATGTGAGGGGTTGTCAAGTGTACCACATGAAGAGAAGAGGAATTGCGGTGCTTTGTGCGGAATGGAGACTGAAATAAGTTCAATTTAAACACTACCAAGAATGTAAGACACTCAAACTTCAGACCTTTCGTAGTTGAAACGTACTAGGTGTTGATTTTTCAGCAAAAACTTAATTTTCCATCATGAAATAATAATAATAAACTGTAACAATAGATGCATTGTTGTTGTCATTAGCACATTCTCCGAAGAGCAGAATGCTTTTCTGATAGGTTTTATGCCAGTGTCTGCTTGTGTGAGAGTATATACCCTTACACAAGACTTTTTTCCATATGTGAGAGAATAAATACATAAAATGTGCTGCGTGAGCTTCAAGAGAAATTTGATTGAGTTTTCAAGGTATTAACATAAAAGTGAAGATTTTTATTAGTTCTAGAATATTTTTCTTTCTCGCAGCTCAGCTGTGCTACTGAAGTTCTCTGACACTGGCATATAACCGGCAAAAACCTCAAGTCATAAAACTTAATATAAAAGAACTTGATGCAATATAAAAGAATATCTAATAAGCAATGCCATTTTCAGAGATAGGGAGCAGATATCTTTAAAATGTCACCATTTCATTTTTCTGTAGATGTCTTCAGTGGTGGCTGTTGAAAGATACTGATTTTTATTTTAATGCTGATCATAGCTAGTCAAAAGACTGCACTATTTTTTAAATGAAATTTGCAGGAACCTCCCTAAATATCTTAAGGGTTTTTTTTTAAAAATTTATTATAGTAGCCTTCCAATATCTGTAGGGGGCCTACAGGAAGGCTAGGGAGGGACTATTGACAAGGTCTTGCAATGACAGGACTAAGGGCAATGGGTTTAAACTGGCAGAGGGAAGATTTAGACTAGATGTCAGGAGGAAGTTCTTTCCAGTGAGGGTGGTGAGGCACTGAAACAGGTTGCCCAGGGAGGTTGTGGCTGCTTCCACCCTGGAGGTGTTCAAGGCCAGATTGGATGAGGCCTTGAGTGAGCTGTACTAGTGGGAGGTGTCCCTGCCTATGGCAGGGGGTTGGAACTAGATGATCCTTGAGGTCCCTTCCAACCTTACCATTCTGTGATTCTAGTCTATGATATTATTTGTTTGTTTTTAAAGTAAATTCCAGCTTAGTTTTTCATATGTATATCACATATTTTGTTTACTCGTTCTGTCCCTCATTCTGCCTTTATTTTATTACTTTTCCCTACTCTTCTTTCTCCCACCCACTGAAATACCTTCTTTAATTATCTTAAGAAATAATCAAATAGTTCAGCATTTATTATAACTGTTTCATAATCTCTTGAGAACATTTGCACTAACTTTCCAAGTCTGATACAATAAGTTATATAAGTATGCTGCTGAGAGACACCTGTGAAGAGAGGCTATCTACTTGTGATTCATAGTATTTTACCTTCTGAGTCTATACTAAAAGCATCATTCTGGTTCATGCCTGGGAATTTTGTCTTGCTGAACTTTGTCTGTAATTATCTGCATGTCAGACACCCACTGAAGCAAGAAAAAATCATAGTGTTAGAGATCTCTGAGTAGCCTCTCCCTTTCCCCTTGGAATTATGAGGCAACTGTGTTGCATGCAATTAGAAACAATGAGAAATAAATTAAATACATCCAGCCTGTACAAAAAAAGACCAATATTTCCCTTCTACTTTTTTTCTAAGATTAATCAGGGTAGAGCACTTCGCTAAACAAACATCCAAGTCTGTGTGTCAGAGCATAGCTGAAATGTTCATCCTGCGCATTATTTCTTTTCTCAAGTTCTGACTCCCTTTCCACAGCTGGAACTATAGTGGGAGATAAATTTGTGTAAGGTGGCATTACAAGCAGCATATAGGTAATTTGGGATCCTGCTAAGGTATGAGACTCATTGGCAGTGATATCACTCAAAAAGTGATACCTCTTCCCTGGGCTATGTGTCATCTCTCCCTGAGAGAGCAGTAGGTGTTCATTTGGTATCATTGGCATTTTTGAGCAATAAGCAATGGAGCCTTTCACCTCTGAGCAGTCAGGTGAATTAAGTCCAGACTCTGCATGCGTATTGCTGGGTTGTGCAGAAGTAGGTATCCTTCTCTCCAGAACTATTGAGATTTGGCTCCACAAAGGATGCTCTGCTAGGCTTATTTGCTCACATGCACAACAGACCTAGGAGAGCTAGGAGAAGAAAAAAAAAAAAAAAAAAAAAAAAGAGAGAGAAAAAGAGCTAAGAGAAGAGAAAAATCATCACTGTGGAGATAAGATACAGTAGCACTCACCTCTGTATAATCAACTGATAGAGAAATACCTCCAGAGGGCAGTTAGCTCTGGTAAGGTCAGTGCTGAATGCCTGAGGGATTCAGTTCATGAAGTACAGTGGGATGAGTACACATCTGTATTTCCTGCCAGAGCCAAAGCTACTGAATCAGCTTAGGGACCAAAGGGCTACCATGAAACACAATGCTGCATTTTTAGGATAACAATTTGCCCAGCACACTAGGAGTAAAAATATAGAAATGATCCTTTAGGAATTTTCTTTCTTCTTGCTTTCTAGCAGTTGCGTTTAAATTAGTTGCAGCTGAAGAATAAGCCCAGCTGATACAGATAAGAGATTGTAGTTCAGCAATTGCAGTAAGTCAGCCCTCAGTATTTTAGTTGCTGGAACAAAATTTCCACAGGCATGTACTGCAAAGAGCTGATGCAGTCTAAACTCTCTCTGACAATTCAGTCATCTTCATAGTGTGCTGAGTCAGTTGTGTAGCAGCCATCTTGAAGTTGGATCAGGTATTGTCTGCCTACCCTATGCTAACAGCATACTGGGTTGGATACTGGGTGTCCTCTTTCTGCTCAGGCAAAGCGTAAAGCCAGCATAAATGCCACTATCTGTCTCCAGCTAACTTTACAGAAAAGTGCACTCAGACTTACAAGTGATCCACATCAAATTCCTCCTAGAGGAGACCTCCTAGAACCCAGTTTACATTAATGAGCAGAATGGCAGCGCTCTGCCTCAGCTTAACTTCATGATTGTTTTGCACAAGTGAGGCACAGTTACAGTCCATACCAGACAGTATCATGTGTTCAAATACAGTGTCTTCAGTGATCAGTATCAGGTATGAGCATAGAGTATACATGTGCACATACATATCTCAAGCAGTGTGTGCCACTCACAATCCTTCTGGGCGATCCTGTGAAAGGCCTTTCATCTTCAAGTAAGCATCTTTCAAATATTGCCTTGCATAAGGAATGCTGGGGGTTTTGTCTGTGGTTAATCTGTCTCCTTCTGTTTGTTTATTATAATCCAGGACAAATGATACTGGCCTCCTTGCTTTCAAAGACCATTTGCCTGTAACTCAGATAGTGATCACTGACACAAACAGATCAAATTCTGAGGCTGCTTGGAAAATCGGCCCTCTGCGTTGCTATGGAGACAGTGAGTACCTAGCTCCTCTCAATTTCCATAGGTACAGAATGTTCTCTCTTTGGGTGTTTTGGGTTTTTGGTTGGGTGGGGTTTTTTGTTGGGTTTTTTGGGGTTTTTTTTGGTGTTTTGGTTTCTTTTTTTAAAATGTATTTATCTGATGAAAGGTGACTTTTCACATGCATTGTGCAGCTGCTGTCCTGTGCCAATTAACTATAGAGAAGGGGGTTGTGTTTGCAGGGCAGTTCTGGAACGCTGCTTCCTTCAACACGGAGGCCTCCTACCTACACTTCCCTACCTTCCATGCTGAGGTCAGCGCAGATATCTCCTTCTTCTTCAAAACTACTGCCATCTCTGGGGTATTCCTGGAAAACCTGGGAATTAAAGACTTCATACGAGTTGAAATAAGCTGTAAGTTTCACTGCCAAGAAATCTTGGCATATTTACCCAGTTTGCCAGGTGCAGGGAAATGAGAAGGATGTATTTTCTTGTCTTGAGGTGGTTGGAGATGCCTGAAGAGGATAAGATGGAGAGATAAAGGCTCATTAATCTAGATTTATCTATTGCTCCTGTCAGAATTTCCCTGTATCACCTTCATCATTATACTTAATCTTGTTATGTCTAGGTTTATCTTTCTTAAACAGTAGATTGAATTTACTTTTTTTTAACACTGATATTTTTCTTCTTCTCTTTAGAGAAAAAACTACCAAGTTAGATTTACTAGACTGCAGTTTTGGTTGAAAGTTGAAAAAAAAAAATTAATACAACCATTCTGATTGTTACTACTTTTTTTTTTTTTTTTTTTTTTTTCCCCCCTGTATCAGCATCATACCCAGGCTGATGCAGCTGTAATGTTTCAGAGGAACCGTGCGTATGGTACATCTATAAGATGAAAGTCTATGAGGGCCATGATGCTAATGCAAGATAAGTCAGCCAAAACTGTAATGAGCCTTGAATACTTCAAAATCTAGTGACTGCAGTATAACTGCTACACAGTATATAAAGGAGAGTAGCAGGGAACTTAATTAGTGAAGGTTTTGCCTTACTCCTGTTCAGACGAGCTCAAATATTTATAAGTGACAAAAGAATACTGTGATTTTGACATGAAATATGACTCCTGTATTCCAAATTCTGTCAAGCTTAGGAAAAAAAACCCTGAGTGCTACGCATTTTGTAATATGCTTATAATAATCCAAACATAAAATTTAATAAAACAGGGCCCCAAGGCCCTTTGATTCATTAAACCAATGCTAAATGTCATGGTGCATTATCACAAGGTAATGAGGTATGATTTACTATTAATTGCACATCAAAGTCCAATTTGGTTGTACTTCAGTGCTGTATTTCATTCTCAGGGTGATAGAAGTAAAAATGACGTTTTGATACCAAACATAACAAATACCATAAACTGCTAAGAGGACTGTTCAGTGGAAGCTTTTTCATGTGTGTTAAATATGAAGTCCTACAGAAATCAGTTATTTAAAAGTTTAGGGAAAGTCTTCTTTTTTAAACTTAGACTTCTCATTAGTAGTTTGATGTTGTGTTTCTTGCTGCCAGATGGAATTTGCAGCCTAAAGGCCTTATATCAATGAAGTTCCACAAACCAGCTGCTTCAAAGGGAACCGGCCTTTTAGCAGATGCAGGGGCTCAGAATAGATCTTTGTCTATCCCTGTGGAGTGTTTCCTATCTTAACTATCTAAGAATGAGCTTCCAAACCCAGACCTATCCGATTTATTTGGCTTGAAATAACAGGTTTTTATGAATTTTCAATCCATACCCCTCTGGTTTTGTGGTCTGTGAACCTGGTTCTCAGTCCTTCTGGTGTATTTAGCATTTTAGAGGGAGGAAAAATAATCAGTAGCAAGAACGTTAAGAAGTTCTGGCCCCTTTCTGACTTCCAGCTGAGCAAAATGGATTTCTCTATATGACTGTTGTTTTTCAATTATTATTCTGCTTTTAGGAGCCTTACTATCTCTGGTCATTTGTTACATATGCATCTTTAGTTTAAGATCACCACTGAACTAGTTTTGCTCACCTATTTTTCCTTGCTTCCTGGGTCAGGATTATTCAGGCAAACAAATACTTGTAGGATTCTCTCCTACCATATGTAACCAAGCTCTGTAATTGTTGAGTACATGCATTTTGGAAGATACAGTCAAAAAGAGCTTCTTCATGTTTTCCCCCATCTTAGCATTATTTATCCAAAATCTTTTGGTACCATTGTGTGATTTTTTTGGTAAAGATATGACACTTTTGCTTCAAAAAGGGAACTACTATTTCTAGAGCACTATAATTGTTACANAAGGGAAAAAAAAAAAAAAAAAAAAAAAGGGTATTCACATCCAAGCATAACCATAGCAGAGATTGAACAGGGAGGCTCCAGGCTTAGATTTATGTATAAGCTGCTGTGTGGGAGACGAGAGGTAAATGATGCTGTGCTGTTTGCTGACATGAAAGTTAATGGACCCTATATTTATATAAGATTTTGTGATGTCAAAACCGTGATTTAATTCAGACCTTCACTTCCTCTTCACATTTATTAATCTGTTCCAGCCCCTAAGGAGATCACCTTCTCCATAGATGTTGGGAATGGCCCCATAGAAGTCACTGTGCAGTCTCCCACACCCCTGAATGACAACCAATGGCACTACGTCCGAGCGGAGAGGAACCTCAAGCAAACCTCTCTCCAGGTGGATAGCCTCCCCAAGAAGGTCCTGGAGGCACCTAATGAGGGGCACTTCCGCTTGCAGCTCAACAGCCAATTATTTGTAGGTAGGGACCGTTTAAGGGTTTCTGTAGATATGTACAATATTTCTTGGTAAGGCAATTGTTTTACCATTGAACTTGCATGTGGTGACCTGATTTTGCTTTCTCATCTTCCACTCCTGCATAAAGGCAATCCAAAGCAGTGCCTTTACGCTTAAAGAGCTAACCATAGTTTAATCATTTTATACTAGATTGTATTTTTAGGATCTTGTATTTCTTGAAACATATTTATTGCCAAAGAATTCCCATTATTTCTTCTTATGCAGCACTGGCCATGTAGCTATAGGAAATGTGATCTGTCATTTTAGATGCAATGTAAAAGGCACAAATTCATCATATAAGCTTCAGGGGAGAAGCTTGATGACAGTATAGTCTTAAAGTTCATTCCTTCAGCATGCCTCCCAAAATCGTTACTTGACCATAGGGTTCTTGTGTGAACACAGTTAAAACAAACACAGTTACTTTAACTGAAGGTAATCTTTCAATTAAAAAAAAAAAGAAGATTGAAAAGATTGAGACCAGGTTGTATTTGATAATACAATCAGTGAATACAAAGGGACATCCACCTCTTCTTTACGCAAACGCTGTCCTCCTGAATAATCTACTCAGTGATGGAATGAATTGTAAGCTGCTGCTTATTCAGGGCCACTCACCTATCTACTGTTTCTTTCCTTAAAACGAATTTTCTTACTTAGCTGAAATTCTATAGCAAACATCAGTCTGTCACAGAGTCACAGAATGGTAGGGGTTGGAAGGGACTCATCTAGTCCAACTGCCCTTCTAGATCTAGCAATATCACCTGGGTAAATCACACAGGAACAAAATGTGCCCAAGAAGGTTTTGAATGCCCTCAGGGACAGAGCCCACAACCTCTCTGCTCAGCCTCAGAGTGAAGATTTTTTACCTCCTGTGTTGCATTTTGTATTCATTGCTCCTTGTCAATGCATTTCAATACAGTTTACCCATATATTCTATTCAATCCCTCAATTTCATTCCATTTAAACATGGAACTTTGTTTTCACATTGCAGGTATCCAGTCATTACGATAAAATCTTTTTTGGTTTATTTTTCTCCCTTGATTTTTCTCCAGAATCAATTCACATATTTTGTAAAACTCGTAAGTAAGGCTCAATGTCAAGATTTAATTTAGTTTATTTATCTTCTGGAAGGATTTATTGATCCTCTGGGATAAAGGAACTATATTAGTATCATGTAGCATTATGATGATGATGGAAGTGGAGATCCACTGTAGCTTTCAAACTACAATTATTTTCCTGTTGCTTCAGAGACATCAGCCTATATGCAGTATGTATAAGGTGGTTTTGTGTCTTTGTCTTTTAGGGAGTTATATACAGATGACACATACAAAATTAATCTGGAAATTTGTAAAATGTAATCACAGGGACAGTTGGCCTATAATATAATTTTAAATGGTTTCTACTAGTTTGGACCAGTTAATTCCTTCTCAGCTGCATCTGCCTGTTTTGTGAAGAAGTTATTTACTTATTTTTTGGGCAGATTTTTCCTTCTGAACCTAAAACCCAGGTATCTTTGAGACTACTAAGCATAGCAATATATAGCTTTTGGGGTTTTACATTAGTTTGTCAATTGTTTATTTCTTTCATTGTTTGTTTTTTTTTTAAGTTGGCCTATCAATTAGACTTTATTTTCTGTGATTTATAGTAAGGAAAGTTGAACTGAAGCCTTCTCCAGCAGTGGTCACAAGCAGTCACTTGCAGGCAGTCATGGAGCTGTGATTCATTTACTTCTGATCTGGCGATACTGACACATTGTGAGGAGGTTAATCAGCCTGTAAATACTTTGTAAGAACAGGAGTTAAAACGACCTGACTTTCTTTGAATTTTATCTGCAGACTGATTGACTGACTGTTTTAGGAGATTTGGGCTTTGCTGAAGATTTTCCAATGACTAAACACAGAGAAGAATTTCCCTTTTATATTTGTAGGTGCTTTTATGTGCAGTCAGAGACAAATTCACACTTCTGTCTTCCTGAGTGGAGACTTTGATGCTGTTTCTTTCTTTTTTTTACCCTTCTACCAGTTTTATTTGAAATATGAGAGGATATTCTGTTCTCTCTCTTAAATTTGGACAAAGAATTTAAAAGGACTGGACTCAGAAGTAAAAATAGACCACGTAAATGAGAAGATATCCTTTCCCATAAGAAACCAAATTACAAAACCCAAATGACACTGGTTGTAAACTGGTGTGAATCAGTGTCCTGTACACTGTGAAAAACACGAACTTGAGTTGTCTCAGAGAGATACTAACTGATAGCTAATTGTAATGGCTTAGTGCAAGGGCTAACCTGCCTGCTCCCCCAACACAAAAGTGAGGGGAAGAAGTAACACAGAAAACTCAGGGTTGAGATACAGAGATAACAGTTTAATATAACAGAAGATATCACAAGCACAATGCTTAAGTACCTTAGCTAATAGTCTAATTAATCTAAAAATACAGTACATGATTACCTTAGCTTAGCCTGTTTGCAGAAGAAATGCAGTGAAATACACAGTGGAGAAAAAACAAAAACAAAACCAACAAACCAGCATAAAACAGAAAACCAAGCAGCTAGCTGACTCCCATTCATTCTGCTGCCATGTCTGCAGAAAAAAAGCCAACCCTGAAGAACCCAGAACCCTGAAGCAGCAACTAGAACAAGAAGCCTTCCAAGTTGCAATCTGAACTTTAAAACCCATAATACTTTGCTCCAGTTAGTACTTTGATTTTTGAAGCTGGCACAACTGGAGCATGGTTTGAATAAATGCAGCAGGTTCAACTTGATCCATAATGACAGTGAACTCAGTGTTTGGATGTTCTGCTTGCTCATTACAGCAGAGAAATCCAGAGGTTCATTGACTATGATAGAACCTGGAAGTCTCACTACGACTTAGATTGTACCTTTGCTAATTTTGAATTGTGCCTGTTCTTGAATTTAAGACTATCTGCATCATTGCTAGGATAAAAATCCATTTTCAGCTTAGTCTTTGTACTTAGATGTAACCATGGGTGTGTTTAATGTTTTTTAACTGCATTTTCTATGGAGTATCTGAGTGTCAGGCATATCTTACTGGGCTTGAACTCACATTACAGTACTTGGATTAGCAGTGCTATCTGTGAGAAATTTTCCACACCGCTGGACTTTATAAGCATGAAGTAGCCATAATTCACTACCTGCACCCAAATAGACTTTCATTTTGGAGCTGGTATATCCCCACAGACAGAGAAATTCACAAAAGTTTAATATCTCTTGGAAAAATGTACTCAAACAGTGATTTTTGTTTATCCCAAAATCTCTTAAATCTTGATAATGTGTAAAGGAAGTTGACAGAGCTAGAATCAGATCTTCTTCCTATATGCTCTTACTATTCACTGTAATCTCAGAAATGCTGGAGTTTGGATGTTATTTCTTTCCATGCCACCTGTTCCCTTTTCAGTTCTGCCCTGCCACCTTTCTCTGCTCTGTTTTGTGTTTGTTTCAAAGGCTGTTCTTGAATCGTGCTGATATGTCTGCCTTGCATGTCTGTCTTTGGGAGATGTTCTCCTTGGGTGAGCAGAACCTAAGCACCTGCTCTGGCCAGAACTCCACAATAGCTTGTATAAGAAATTGTAATTTATTGATGTTCCCAGAATTTTACTGCAGTGATGATATCTTACACATGCTGTTCAAAATAGACCATAAAAAACAGCTACCTTCTTCAATGGATCTGTCTGGAGATAACAACCAAAAGGAGAGGAGTCAAAATGTAGGTGTTCAAATCTAATCCCTCTCCTTTTATCTCCTCGTCCATAGCAACCCAGAGTGACAGGATGCATGTTTCTGATTCTTGTTTTATTCCAATACATCCTACAAATACCTCATAATAATATCCAACTATGGTTTCTCACTGTTATGAAAAAACAGTGCTGCATAGTCAGTAAGAGACAGAGTGTAGATTAAGCAGTGATTGTATTAAATGTTGTGTTAAATGTGTTATTGACTGTGTATTTGTTTATGCATTACCAGAAAGAGGTTTTTCTGTCTGCTCTTTTTTCAAGAACTCTCTTCCAAAGAGAAAAAGTCTGTTTAAGGCTGACACTAGTATGTGGCAGGCTTCTGCGATAACTTTCTTTGTGTACAGAGTGGAAGGCAGAACTGGCTTTTTGTTGCCAGTACGCTCAAAATCAAATAAGCTTGGATTTTAAAATCACTGAAAGGAGTTAAAAAAACATATCTCACTGTTTTGGAGGCAGGGGATTAATATGGCTGAGTCAGGAATTANATGGAAAAGGCTGAGCTATGAACACAGCTTTACCCCACTATCAGTCAGGCTGAGCAGAGAATTAAGGCTTTACTCATGAAGGTGAGATAGGTATTCAGTGATGAACCTTTGCTGGATTTCTCTGCGGCTCGGCTGCCTTCTGATGCTTCAAGCAATATCCAATAGTCTGGATCCACACAACAGAAGTCCAAGGCAGGTGGGAAAGCTGCCAAAGTCAGAAATGTCTCGAGACATGGCTTCCAGAAGACTGATTTGTGGAAGTGACACTGCCTCAGCAGTGACAGGGGAGAGCCAAACCTGGTAGAGTCTACCTAGTTCAGAGTAGCAGCCAGGAAGTCAAGGCTGCAGTATGGTCTGAGAGCAACTGGGTCCGGGTGCCACTGGCTGCTCTCTCAAATGACCCCAGGACTTGCCAAGGTTGTAAATTTGCACACAATGTTGCAAAAGTGGGGAGAACTATGCAAAAGCAGGGATGGTGCAAAAACTGAGAGTCATGCAAGTAGGAGCCGTCTAGAAGCGGGGACAGACCACACAGGAACTCTGTCACAGCAGGAACTCTTTCAAGGAGGGGGACCTGTCCTGTCAGGAGCTCTGTCAAAGTGGGAACTCTTTCAAGGCAGGAACATCTCATCTTTTTCCCTTGTTCTGTTTATGCTTTTCTAAACAAAGTGTCCACTTGCCATTTTATGCTGGGCGCAAAGAACCCAACTGACCAGCAGTGCAACTCCCAGTGCAGGCTTCCACATGGGTCAGTATCCCTGGGGAAAAAGGTGTCTTTTGCTGTTTCCCCCTTCAAACCTGGGTGGGAAAGCAGTTTTTTTGTGCTTTTCATGTTTCTCTCTGAGAAGAGGATTTGCACTCAGACTGGTAACATTCAAGAGGCAAAACAGAAATCCTAAGAAGTTAATTTCATGCATAAAACCTCGATGAGTAGTTTTTATGCTGTTTATTTGGTATATTAAGGGAGATTGGCAAAGTTAAGTTTCTGGCTTCTGGTTCTGTTTTGGGATCAAGGGAACAAGAAATCCTTGAGTGACTATCCTCTCTGTGTTGTAGAAATGCAGTATACCCCAGAGTCAACATCTGAGAAACTTTGTTGGGAGACAGAAAAACAAAAGAGAGAAAAGGAGCGAGCATACTTTGTTTATTGTTTTTAAAGGGATCTGTAGACACTTTAGGATGTTTCGGAGGCCAGAAGGAGGAATTACTGCTTTGTGTATCCTGACTACTATGTGCAACTTTCAGTTTGAAACTAACAAGTGTAACTTGGATGTCTTCTGAGGAATAGGATCACAAGTTCTCCTACTGCTGAGTAATAATAATTATGAGTCTTATACTCCCATGACATTTCCTTTTCTTTGTATGGGTTACATAAAGCAAGAATGCTCCTAATACTTATTCACGCTGCTTTAGCCTCCCTAATCCAGTTCTTACCAAGAAAAAATCCTTTGCTTTTTAAAGCAAATCCTCAATTCATCAATAGAATGTTAATTATTTAGCCAGTTATACCACCAGGCTATGCTGCGAGTGGTCAGTTAATGAGTTTTTGCTCTCTCCTCCTTACCCCAAGGCTTTTCAGTAAAACTGCATAAATACCTTGCTGAAAAGGACTTCGTTCATTTGACTGTTGCCCACACTCAGCAAAGAGCACCCTTTTACCTTTGTGCTTATGGTCTTGAGGTTTATTCTAAAATCTGTTTTCCTGAATAAAACTTTTAGGGTGCATTCCTGTAATCTTCCAGTTCAACAGGTCGGTTGGAATAGGAAAAGTCTGCAAAGCCTGGTTTGGAGAGGTTTCTTTGTGTTGAGTTTTTCTCTGCTTCATCGGAATGTATCACAGTATCACCAAGGTTGGAGGAGACCTCAAAGATCATCCAGTCCAACCCTTTACCACAGACCTCAAGACTAGACCATGGCACCAAGTGCCACATCCAAACCCTCCCTGAACACCTCCAGGGACGGTGACTCCACCCCCTCCCTGGGCAGCCCATTCCAGCAGCCAATGACTCTCTCAGGGAAGAACTTTCTCCTCGCCTTGAGCCTGAACTTCCCCTGGTGCAGCTTGAGACTGTGTCCTCTTGTTCTGGTGCTGGTTGCCTGAGAGAAGAAAGTAACCTCCTCCTGGCTACAACCACCCATCAGGTAGTTGTAGACAGCAATAAGTTTCCCCCTGAGCCTCCTCTTCTCCAGGCTAAACAATCCCAGCTCCCTCAACCTGTCTTCATAGGGCTTGTGCTCGAGGCCTCTCCCCAGCCTCGTTGCCCTTCTCTGGGCATGCTCAAGCACCTCAATGTCCTTCTTAAATTAAGGGGCCCAGAACTGCACACAGTACTCAAGGTGTGGCCTAACAGAGTACAGGGGGAGAATGACCTCCCTACTTCTGCTGGCCATGCTATTCCTGATGCAGGCCAGGATGCCATTGGCCTTCTTGGCCACCTGGGCCCACTGCTGGCTTCATGTATGTGAAGATTAGATCTAGTCAGTTGAAGAAAACTGTCCAAATTATAAACATACTTACTTAATACTGTGTAGATCTAGTCTCCAGACACTACAAGAGTGAGGAACTTATTTTACATGGCTTTCCAGAGTGCTTTAAAGAGCAGTAAGAATATAAGTAATGCAATAAACATGACATTTCATAGAATCATAGAATCATAGAATGGTAAGGTTGGAAGGGACCTCAAGGATCATCTAGTTCCAACCCCCTGCCATAGGCAGGGACACCTCCCACTAGTACAGCTCACTCAAGGCCTCATCCAATCTGGCCTTGAACACATCCAGGGAGGGAGCATCCACAACCTCCCTGGGCAACCTGTTCCAGTGCCTCACCACCCTTACTGTAAAGAACTTCCTCCTAACATCTAGTCTAAATCTCCCCTCTGCCAGTTTAAACCCATTGCCCCTTGTCCTGTCATTGCAGGACCTTGTAAATAATCCTTCCCCAGCCTTCCTGTAGGCCCCCTTCAGATACTGGAAGGCTACTATCAGGTCCCCTCGAAGCCTTCTCTTCTCCAGGCTGAAGAGCCCCAACTCCCTCAGCCTGTCCTCATAGGAGAGCTGCT